>JAXCGZ010002127.1:35000-80000 GCA_037179515.1 Halocaridina rubra
GTATTATTATTATTATATATCTACTCAAATAGCTAATAATACTAGAGGCATTTTAAGTGATATCAAGTGATAATATATGAATATATCTAATCTATCTAAGGGAATAGGATACGCTTTGCAGGAAAAGATGGAAGAGGCTACAAAGAATCAGCGACTCTATACAGAAATGGGCTAAAACTGAAGACAAAGAAAATTCTTTATTGTTTCACATAGAAAATGGAAATTCAGTGATGTGATTTTATTCAATCATACTGACTTACTATTATAAATTCATACTGCGTTATTTTTATTACTCACACACACACACGCACACGCACGTATGCATGTATGCATGTATGTATGTGTGCGTGCGTGCGTGCGTGCGTGCGTGCGTGTGTGTGTGTGTGTGTGTGTGATTTTGTACAAGCAGACATAATTTTAATTATCTCATTTGTTCCGATAACTTTGATAAATAATGAACTAATGTGAAATTTTATACAAGGAGACATGATTTTACATATATCAATTGTTCCAATAACTTTGATTAATAATAAACTAGTGGTCAGAATTTTATATTTATAACATTCTCATCAAATATTATACATCTCTGATCTGATTTTGCATGATTTGCGAATTTCTTAATGACTATACGAATTTTGTTTATGATTTATGAATTTCAGGATGTATTTGCATTCTACCAAATACAGTATATTAGTTACTGATCTTATTCTATGCATATTTAATCTGATTTTGTATTCAAAAAGTATATGGGTTAGTAATAGTCTTAAATTTATAAAATAATATTAAGTCGCTTAAGTTTTATTTTGTTCACTTTGTACTATTTATAACCAAAAAATTGATTTTGCACTTTTAATAATAATTATACACAAAATATTGCTTCTTTCTTTGGAATATCAGTATCCTAACAATGATCAAAGATGCTGATCTGTCTACCCTGTGGATAACCCAAGCAGGATGGTGGGGGTTTTCTGTGGCAACTCTTTCTCCCGAGCGAGGTATTTTATGCTTATGGTGAATATGCGTGCTTTTATTCTGCCACCCACTTTATATATATATATATATATATATATATATATATATATATATATATATATATATATATATATATATATATATATATATATATATATATATATATATATAAGTCGTTCCGAGTTAAGTCGTTTCGTGGTTGTATATAATAAATAAATACATTTTTAGATGCACCACTCATCTACATGCAAACCAACCACAGTAGTAAAGGTGTCTTGAATATATTTCAAGACAGTTTATTTCTACGTACATATGAAAGTGTTGTTTTGCATGATAGTTTTGTTTATTGTAGTTCAAGTGCATTTATGTAGATTTACAGACATTGTATGTATACTTATTCATTTATATAAAATTTACGCATATGAATACTTATTCATTTATATTATGTATAAGTATCCTTATGCATAGTGTACGTATAGCTCCGAAGTCGAGAGCGAAATCTGTTTTGGAAGGCTTTCTGCCAATTAATCTTTTACCGCGTCATGATAACGTTGATTACTGTGTGTAAACAGAGAGTTCTTCCAATTATAATTGTCCACGTGTTCAGAACATGATTTTTCTTGTGCTGAATGAACGATAGAGTTTGTGCTTTGTTTTATTTGTGAGTTTTTTCTTAGTTGCTATCGTGAGATGCTACGAGGCACTCATGTTTACTGTGTTTATTGACAGTACTTATAAGTTTGTTAATGAGTAATTAGTTACTCTCGTGAGGCACTACGAGACACTCAAGCAGAAGAGCGTGGTAAAGATACGTGAATTAGAAGATATTCGAGTTTGACTTGGAGTCCCGTGATCGCTGACGACATTTGGATTTTTCGGATAGATGAGTACAGATTTAATTTATATCTAACAATGTTTATAACTACGTGTTAGGGACAGAATGAGATCATATTAGTAGAACACTCGTAGGAAGAATATATGTTGGAAAATGTATTATGCTGTATTAGGAAGTTTAATAAGGTGAGGAGAGTTTATTTAATCATTAACATTTCAACAGTTCATAAACCCCCTTATTACATATTTGCATGTATATCTATACATGTAATATTAATTATATTTTATTGGTAGAGGATTTTAATTTTGAGATCGCTTGTAGGCATCTACCGAAACCGTGTCAAGATACATACATACATACATACATACATACATACATATATATATATATATATATATATATATATATATATATATATATATATATATATATATATGTGTGTGTGTGTGTGTGTGTGTGTGTGTGTGTGTGTGTGTGTGTGTGTTGGCTATGAAGGAAAAGTGAAACGATGGAATGCTGAGAACTTTCAGATTGTATTTTAGTCTATCTCCAGATGGACTAATACTCGTATGCAGTCTGAAAGGTTTCAGCACTCCGTTGTTTCACTTAATCTTTGTAGCTAATCTGTTTTCATCTGTGTCACAAGCATATATTTTTTCGTGATATTTATGCGCACGCACGCACAAACATATAAATGGCATAGTAAGGGCAGCATATGCATTCTTATCAAATGTAAGGGTAGCCTTCAGGCACATGGACAAGGAAATGTTCAGAAATATTTATGTAACCTATGTGAGGCCAAAACTCGAATATGCAGCCCCCTTTTGGAATCCGCACTTGAAAAAGCACATAGCTAAGCTTGAAAAAGTTCAAAGACATGCCACGAAACTGGTGCCAGAAATACGCAATCTCAGTTATGATGAAAGGCTGAGGGAATTAGACTTACCATCACTCGAAGCTAGAAGAGTGAGGGGGGATATGGTTATGATAGAGTGGATAGGGATCGATATTTTGATATGGCTGGCTCTAGAACTGGAGGTCATAGTTTGAAGCTTGGTAAGAAAACTTCTTTGCAGGATGTAAGGAAATACTTTTTCAGTGTAAGAGTAGTTGATAATTGGAATTGGCTAAGCTCGGAGGTAGTTAATGATATCTCAATCCATAGTTTTAAGGACAGGTATGATAAGTATGACTAAGTATAAAATGGAACCGATGAGGAGACGGGAAGATACGAGCTTTGGGCTCTTTCCCGTAAACACAATTAGGTAATCAATTAGGTAATCACACGTAAAAACACACACAGCTTTATCAGAGGAAAACTGAAGGTAAAAGAACAGGTTTTAAGGCTAAAGAGAGTGGATGGAAGCATCACTGAGACGGATGAAGAGATCTGCACAGAACTGAACAAGGAGTTTCAGTCAGTATTTACAGTAGGAAATACCCCACCCCCTCAGATTGCAGTGATAGAAGCTCAAGGGCCGGTATTAGAGAACATCAACCTTACAGCCACAGAGGTATACAAAGCGCTGATGTATTTAGATGTTCATAAAGCTACAGGTCCTGATGACATATCCCCTCATGTGCTTAAAAAATGCGCAAACACAATATCAGTGGCACTATGTATCATATTTAAGGAGTCACTGGAGTCGGGGGAGATTCCAAGATGCTGGAAACAAGCAAATGTGATACCTATCTTCAAAAAGGGAAGGAGGGATACGGCTCTGAACTATAGACCAGTTTCCTTGACCAGCATAGTTTGCAAAGTTATGGAGAAACTACTAAGGAAACATATCTCTCTTCACTTGGAATCCTTCAACTTCTTGTCAGTGAGGCAACATGGCTTCAGATAAGGTAGATCAACAGTAACAAACTTATTAGAATTTTATGATGAGGTAAGCCAAATCTTACAGGAAAGAGAGGGCTGGGCAGATTGCATATTCCTAGACTTCCATAAAGCGCTTGACACTGTTCCACATGGGAGACTAATTAGGAAGCTGCAATCAATGGCTAGAATAGGTGGAAATGTCTTGGAATGGATAAAAACTTACTTAGAAGGAAGGGAACAGAGAGTTAGAATAAGACACTCAGTGTCTGAATGGAGAAGAGTTAGTAGTGCAGTTCCACAGGGTTCAGTTTTAGGGCCACTTTTGTTCCTTGTATATGTAAATGACCTACCAGAGTCTGTAAATTCATTCATGAATATGTTTGCAGATGATGCAAAGATTGTGAAGAAAGTAAAAAACGAGAATAATGGTAGAGAACTTCAGGAGGATCTAAATAATCTGCATGAGTGGTCAGAAAAGAGGCTAATGATATTCAATACTTCAAAATGTAAGGTAATGAGAATAGGTACAAGTGCAAGAAGGCCCAAGCTTGACTACTCGGTGGCTGGAGTACAACTTCAAGAGACAGAAAATGAGAGAGATCTAGGAGTAAACATACTGGCAGATTTGTCTCCAGAAATACATATAAATGGCATAGTAAGGGCAGCATATGCATTCTTATCAAATGTAAGGGTAGCCTTCAGGCACATGGACAAGGAAATGTTCAGAAATATTTATGTAACCTATGTGAGGCCAAAACTCGAATATGCAGCCCCCTTTTGGAATCCGCACTTGAAAAAGCACATAGCTAAGCTTGAAAAAGTTCAAAGACATGCCACGAAACTGGTGCCAGAAATACGCAATCTCAGTTATGATGAGAGGCTGAGGGAATTAGACTTACCATCACTCGAAGCTAGAAGAGTGAGGGGGGATATGGTGACAGTCTATAAATTTCTTCATGGTTATGATAGAGTGGATAGGGATCGATATTTTGATATAGCTGGCTCTAGAACTAGAGGTCATAGTTTGAAGCTTCGTAAGAAAACTTCTTTGCAGGATGTAAGGAAATACTTTTTCAGTGTAAGAGTAGTTGATAATTGGAATTGGCTAAGCGAGGAGATAGTTAATGCTATCTCAATCCATAGTTTTAAGGACAGGTATGATAAGTATGACTAAGTATAAAATGGAACCGATGAGGAGACGGGAAGATACGAGCTTTGGGCTCTTTCCCGTAAACACAATTAGGTAATCACAATTAAGTAATCACACTTAGAAGGAAGGGAACAGAGGGTTAGAGTAAGACACTCAGTGTCTGAATGGAGAAGAGTTAGTAGTGGAGTTCCACAGGGTTCAGTTTTAGGGCCACTTTTGTTCCTTGTATATGTAAATGACCTACCAGAGTCTGTAAATTCATTCATGAATATGTTTGCAGATGATGCAAAGATTGTGAAGAAAGTAAAAAACGAGAATAATGGTAGAGAACTTCAGGAGGATCTAAATAATCTGCATGAGTGGTCAGAAAAGTGGCTAATGATATTCAATACTTCAAAATGTAAGGTAATGAGAATAGGTACAAGTGCAAGAAGGCCCAAGCTTGACTACTCGGTGGCTGGAGTACAACTTCAAGAGACAGAAAATGAGAGAGATCTAGGAGTAAACATACTGGCAGATTTGTCTCCAGAAATACATATAAATGGCATAGTAAGGGCAGCATATGCATTCTTATCAAATGTAAGGGTAGCCTTCAGGCACATGGACAAGGAAATGTTCAGAAATATTTATGTAACCTATGTGAGGCCAAAACTCGAATATGCAGCCCCCTTTTGGAATCCGCACTTGAAAAAGCACATAGCTAAGCTTGAAAAAGTTCAAAGACATGCCACGAAACTGGTGCCAGAAATACGCAATCTCAGTTATGATGAGAGGCTGAGGGAATTAGACTTACCATCACTCAAAGCTAGAAGAGTGAGGGGGGATATGGTGACAGTCTATAAATTTCTTCATGGTTATGATAGAGTGGATAGGGATCGATATTTTGATATGGCTGGCTCTAGAACTAGAGGTCATAGTTTGAAGCTTGGTAAGAAAAGTTCTTTGCAGGATGTAAGGAAATACTTTTTCAGTGTAAGAGTAGTTGATAATTGAAATTGGCTAAGCGAGGAGGTAGTTAATGCTATCTCAATCCATAGTTTTAAGGACAGGTATGATAAGTATGACTAAGTATAAAATGGAACCGATGAGGAGACGGGAAGATACGAGCTTTGGGCTCTTTCCCGTAAACACAATTAGTTAATCACAATTAAGTAATCACACTTAGAAGGAAGGGAACAGAGGGTTAGAGTAAGACACTCAGTGTCTGAATGGAGAAGAGTTAGTGGTGGAGTTCCACAGGGTTCAGTTTTAGGGCCACTTTTGTTCCTTGTATATGTAAATGACCTACCAGAGTCTGTAAATTCATTCATGAATATGTTTGCAGATGATGCAAAGATTGTGAAGAAAGTAAAAAACGAGAATAATGGTAGAGAACTTCAGGAGGATCTAAATAATCTGCATGAGTGATCAGAAAAGTGGCTAATGATATTCAATACTTCAAAATGGAAGGTAATGAGAATAGGTACAAGTGCAAGAAGGCCCAAGCTTGACTACTCGGTGGCTGGAGTACAACTTCAAGAGACAGAAAATGAGAGAGATCTAGGAGTAAACATACTGGCAGATTTGTCTCCAGAAATACATATAAATGGCATAGTAAGGGCAGCATATGCATTCTTATCAAATGTAAGGGTAGCCTTCAGGCACATGGACAAGGAAATGTTCAGAAATATTTATGTAACCTATGTGAGGCCAAAACTCGAATATGCAGCCCCCTTTTGGAATCCGCACTTGAAAAAGCACATAGCTAAGCTTGAAAAAGTTCAAAGACATGCCACGAAACTGGTGCCAGAAATACGCAATCTCAGTTATGATGAGAGGCTGAGGGAATTAGACTTACCATCACTCGAAGCTAGAAGAGTGAGGGGGGATATGGTGACAGTCTATAAATTTCTTCATGGTTATGATAGAGTGGATAGGGATCGATATTTTGATATGGCTGGCTCTAGAACTAGAGGTCATAGTTTGAAGCTTGGTAAGAAAAGTTCTTTGCAGGATGTAAGGAAATACTTTTTCAGTGTAAGAGTAGTTGATAATTGGAATTGGCTAAGCGAGGAGGTAGTTAATGCTATCTCAATCCATAGTTTTAAGGACAGGTATGATAAGTATGACTAAGTATAAAATGGAACCGATGAGGAGACGGGAAGATACGAGCTTTGGGCTCTTTCCCGTAAACACAATTAGGTAATCACAATTAAGTAATCACACTTAGAAGGAAGGGAACAGAGGGTTAGAGTAAGACACTCAGTGTCTGAATGGAGAAGAGTTAGTGGTGGAGTTCCACAGGGTTCAGTTTTAGGGCCACTTTTGTTCCTTGTATATGTAAATGACCTACCAGAGTCGGTAAATTCATTCATGAATATGTTTACAGATGATGCAAAGATTGTGAAGAAATAAGAAACGAGAACAATGGTAGAGAACTTCAGGAATATCTAAATAATCTGTATGAGTGATCAGAAAAGTGGCTAATGAAATTCAATACTTCAAAATGTAAGGTAATGAGAATGGGTACAAGTGCAAGGAGGCCCAAACTTGACTACTCAGTGGCTGGAGTACAGCTTCAAGAGACAGAAAATGAGAGAGATCTAGGAGTAAACATACTGGCAGATTTGTCTCCATAAATACATATAAATGGCATAGTAAGGGCAGCATATGCATTCTTATCAAATGTAATTGTAGCCTTCAGGCACATGGACAAGGAAATGTTCAGAAATATTTATGTAACCTATGTGAGGCCAAAACTCGAATATGCAGCCCCCTTTTGGAATCCACACTTGAAAAAGCACATAGCTAAGCTTGAAAAAGTTCAAAGACATGCCACGAAACTGGTGCCAGAAATACGCAACCTCAGTTATGATGAGAGGCAGAGGGAATTAGACTTACCATCACTCGAAGCTAGGAGATTGAGGGGGGATATGGTGACAGTCTTTAAATTCCTTCATGGTTATGATAGAGTGGATAAGGATCGATATTTTGATATGGGAGGCTCTAGAACTAGAGGTCATAATTTGAAGCTTCGTAAGAAAACTTCCTTGCAGGATGTAAGGAAATACTTTTTCAGTGTAAGAGTAGTTGATAATTGGAATTCGCTAAGCGAGGAGGTAGTTAATGCTATCTCAATCAATAGTTTTAAAGACAGGTATGATAAGTATCACTAAGTATAAAATGGAACCGATAAGGAGACAGGAAGATACGAGCTTTGGGCTCTTTCCCGTAAACACAATTAGGTAATTACAATTAGGTAATTACATACATATACTGTATATATATATATATATATATATATATATATATATATATATATATATATATATATATATATATATATATATATATATATATATATATACCTATACAGGGGTCCCCACTTTACGTCAGGGTTCCGTTCCTGACAACTGACTTAAATCGGATTTCGACTTAAGTCAGAACAGGCCTATAATTCGAACCTATGTCCCCAACAATGCTAAAAAAAAAATACTGTAATACATAGAAAAATAACCTATATTCTTAATTTAATACAAAAAATAGTAAAGGCATACTATACAGTACAGTTTACCTTTACTACTGATGTTGGTTTGCATCTTAATGACTGGTATGTTGAAAAATTTCTTTAGTAATTATTTATTGGTCTGTGATGAAACATCGAAATGATTAACTCGGAACAATTTAAAACATCGACACCCTGGATATATATATATATATATATATATATATATATATATATATATATATATATATATATATATATATATATATATATATATATATATATATATATATGTCGTAAGGCATCTGATATAGACACCTGTACCGCTAGAGGGCAGCATAGGCACCCAAAAAACTTGCGCCAAAAGACGGCACCCAGAGCCCGTGTCACTTTAGTCAGGATTCAGCCTTTGCCGGGGGCAGAAGTCACGTCCATAGTTAGCAACCTCCCCCTGAGGAGGCAGGAAAAGTGAGTGACAAGAACTACCAGGAATGGGAGCTTTGAGGCGTTAAATAAGTGTAGACTAATAAATAACTTTAAAGAAGAAGATGCTTATCTCTCCATTACTGATCTTGCTACCTAAAATAACACGCAGATAGTGCAATTAAAACACTATCTGACAATTGGTGGTAGCTTTTAAGATTCATCCGCGCCATTACTACAGCAAAGCAGAACAAGAATTAAGAATACAGAAGAAACAAAGATAAAAAAAAAGCATCTATGGAAGAAATGTTCCAGTGTTGAGAAACTTCTAGACGCTTACAAGCAGCAAGGCAGCGATATCGAGGGAGAAAGCTTCAGCTCCGACAATATCATACTACCAGAACCATATCACTCCTCTCCCCCGTCCCCGTATTGGCAAGACCCTCGCAGTAAAAATTGTCCTATGCGGCTTCCTTGTACACCACTGTCACAGTGAGCCGAACTGTGACCGGGGCTTTGAGAGAAAACGCCTCTTACCAGAAGTTATATGTTGCTGGATCCAACCAAGAAGATGGCAATTTGTTGATTTTACGAGAGAGATGGACGACGTTGGAGGGAAAATCACCCGACTCAAGAAGAAAGAAGAACTCCCTCCTCCATTGCCTGTTGCCGTGACGTTTTTCAAGCAGTTTCTCAAAATAGCTAAGTACTTGTGATCTGTATCCAGTAAGTAATGGAACAATTATTAAAAGAAATTGAGGTCGGAGGACTCCGCCAATTTACTTGTAGTGATGCTTTGACTCAGCCACCCCGCATATAAGAGGGGTGTGGCTCTAGTAAATTAATAAAAGTAGAATTTCTGTACCCATTACTAACATGGATAATTTGTACTAATAGCTATAAGCAGTAATAAACTCCACTATTTTATTATTTGAATAATATAATGAGTAATAGCGGTTGAAGGGTATTCAGTTTATTTCTATTATTGCCTAAGTTAATTAATAACCAGGCAAATGTATTGATTTTACTTGGAAAAGATTTATTGCACGCATAAAATCAGGTTTATATTAATTTCTTAAAGAGAAAGAAATACAGTGAGAAATATCCTTACATCTGCTTTCAAGGCTCTTTCTTTTTTCGAGGGTGATATTTTTAGTGATTGATCTACTAACATCATTACTATAAAATAATAGTAATAGTATTGATCTTTGATATTAAACTACGTATATAACATATCCTTTCGAAGAATAAGAAAATTCTATGATGTTATTTAGATCTTTACTATTAAATATGAGTTTTTATTTTTTTGTTATGCAGGCGGGAAAAGTAGAGTTGAGTGATTTATGCTGTGAAGGGGGGGGGAGTTAGTGTGGCGCTCTAACACACCGTAGTTGAGGGTAGAGGTAGGACCTGGGACTGGTGATGCAGTCATGTGACCTGGCCCGACTGAGACTTCACCCCCGCACTCCTTTAGAGTGACGGGAAGGGGGGAGATTACAACGAAAGAAAGGGAATGCAAGTTTTGAAAGTGAGCGAGTGCAGGAGAGAACGGGTATGACTGACTGGAGGTATCATGGGGGGGAAATTCTTGTAGGTGGAGTCGCGGGAAAAGACCGTTGGGGAAGCATGATGGGGATAGAGTCTGCGAGGATTCTCCACCTGCGCCACCATGTCTTTATGCAGGCCATATAATCGTTACTTTTATGGGAGGTGATGTAGTTGTTGCGATGTTTATTCAGAGATATTTTCAAGTCAACGTCATATTCCACCTGCCCAGCTATGGTTGAGATGCAGATTTTATTTTATTTTTGTTTTGTACCCTACTCCGCCAACGAGATTATTATTTGATTTTCGAGTTTTCCATGATAGATATTACGTGATAAAGGACACGAATCTATGAGTGATTCTTTATTTTTTTCCAGCTGCAGTATATACTGTACATTATTTGTCCAATAGAATATGTTAAATAGATAAAATAAAATTTTGAAAGTTTCAGCCATGATAATGTTTGTCACAATCATTTCAACTTGGTCATGAAGAAGGGAGTGTAAATTGACAAGAAATGACAACAAGAATGTCAAACAGACGTTTTCTGTATTTGAAAGAGACGAAGTTGATCCAGACCCCAAAGAGACAGGGGAGGAACAGCGCCTACACGCAAGAACTCCCCGCAAAAGCTAGCCATTTAAAGTCCAGAAGACAGATATTGAGGAGTATTTTTGGGTAGGAAAAGGAAAGAGAGTAAAAAGGAAAGTAGTTAAGTACCTACCCAATCGTAAGTATGAAAAGGAGAAAAAATATATAACTCCCCCCTGTCTCCTGAGGTAATTCTGTTGAATAGTCACTCGAAAAATTTAAATTTGAGTTAGTAAAAGTATATATATATATATATATATATATATATATATATATATATATATATATATATATATATATATATATATATATATATATTATTTTTCATGTACAACTCCTTAAGAGATTATGAAACTTTAGTAAAATTCATTCTTTAATGTTGCAAATAAAATATTATTTTTAATTTTGTTACTGCATACACAGAGACAAACATTTTACTTTTTCAGATACACGTTTTTTATTTTTTTTGTGTGTTGAAACATCTTTAATATCTTTATCCATTTGCTATATTATAATTAAGAAATATTTTGAAACACTTATCTAGAGTTAATTATTGTTAATTACTATCATTGTCATGAAATTTATAAGTACAATTGAGCTCATTAAGATAATCGTTATTTTGTTGATTGTAGTAGAGATATTATCACATCTGATTGTAGTATTTTGCTTTAATTTCATCAGAGGTGTGTTAACTTATAGCGAGTGTGTGCTTCAACTTAACCCTCTGATTTATAAAAAGAGAAAAGATTGCCATAACAGACAAGGATGTGTATGCTCATTTCAGTAAAGTCCTTTGCAATATTAAACAGAAAAGAATGGATTTATGCTTTGATGTTACTTTATTTGTACACTAAGTTATTTTGTTTTTATTCCTTTTTAGACCTTAGAAAATGATTGCAGTTGCACTCTGTCCCCTTGTATAGTTTGGGCAGGAAGTCATAAAAAAAAAGGGCTCCATAAGCGAAAATTATACGTTTTTTTTTTTTTTTTTTTAAGAAAAGTAAATCTCTCTCTCTCTCTCTCTCTCTCTCTCTCTCTCTCTCTCTCTCTCTCTCTCTCTCTCTCTCTCTCTCTCTCTCTCTCTCTCTCTCTCTCTCTCTCTCTCTCTCTCTCTCTCTCTCTCTCTCTCTCTCTCGTCTTTTGCTCTTTCCATACTGAACCATGTTATTTCTCTATGTTGATAATGTATAAAAATTATTGATTTTTTATTTCTTTGGTAATTTGCTTGATGTTCAATGTGCCCAAGTTTTATTACAGTTGATAAGTTTTTTTGCATGCTGATATTGCATAAATGCTTATTAGTATGAGTTTGTCTGCCACATATTGAAACTGTTTTAGAAAATAGATAAAGCTCCCACTGACAAATTGGGCAACCAGAAGGTTGATGACTATGCTCATATATATATATATATATATATATATATATATATATATATATATATATATATATATATATATATATATATATATATATATATATATAATGACTGCAGGAATTCGAATAGTACAAGAGCCTACTTTAGAATGAGCATTATTATGAAATATAAGTATAGAACTCTGTTCTTACTTCAAATTGCCAGTCTCAGTTGTATATATACTGCTATTCCTCATTTAGTATTAATATTTAATTTTTATTGTACTTATCATGATCATGATCACTACTATTGTCATTATTATGTTGGCTGTTATTGTTGCTATCACTCCATGGCCTTTTGCCTAATTATTATTTTAGAGAATGCTATCAGCAATAACCAAATGATTTGTATTTATTATCTTGAATTCATGCTTTTATGTTACTGTAGTCACTGCTAATAAGAGTATTTCTTTAGTGGCTGTTCTCAGCATTTTATGACTTTTTTTTATATCTATAGTATATTAATGCTATGTATCAGTTACTCAGCCAAGTCCTTAGTATCTTGGAATAATAATCTAATGGTGTAGACACATACTTTCCATTACCACCCTATTTCCTGGCAGCCCCGACCTGCAATTTCTAAATCTTATTTTCACAAACTAGTCCCTTTTACCCATGGGAGAGATTGCAAGCGCCTGCAGATGCAGGGAGGCGAAGTATACCCTCTGAATGCAGACACCTTTGTTTGTATGCAGAGGTCATATGTATTCTTTCTGCAATTTTAGTAGCGACATTAGGTCGTAATTTCTGGCCCTAGGATCTACTCCAGGCTATGTTCATATATTTCAGCTAGTGGAGGGAGACTGCACCTCCACGGGGAGGTGGCGTGAGCGGTGGTCATGGGACCACCTCAAAAGTCGCAGAAACGTGGGGGGAGGGGTTCCGGTTGATGCATCAACTCCCTCCCATTGTCTGGCCCGTCTCCAGATCAAAAGAGGATTCGGGTGTGTCGTCACAACCCGGACCTACCCCGAAGAGTTAGGTGGGGGTAGCAGGATATTAGATAAAGTTATAGTGCAAGACCTAGCAATGAAGGGTAATTGAGGGGCTGGAGAAATGTATCCCCAAAAATTAAAAATTAAAAGGGGGAAAGAAAAAATCCCCATACATATACTAACTTTAATGACAATGAAAAAAAGGGTATTGAAAATCCCTATAATAGGAAATTTTAAAACTAACAAAAGAAAAGGGTATGGAAAATCCCTTATTAGTTAAATAACAAAGTATATCCCCCACGTATTAGAACTGAAAAAAATGGGAAAGAAAATGTCCCCACCGTCTTTGACAACGATTGGTGGAGGAACAAATATTGTATTTTTTTTTTTAGAGAGCTTTAAGTTAGTTTATAGCCTCAAAGACTCCCTTAGATTTAAGTGTATTATAATAAGTGTCATTAATCAATTGTGCATGTTGAATTCTAATTTTTTTCTTTCTCACTATAATGTGTGTTAAATGTTACAATTTGTAAAAATCATAATAAATTGTATCTTCCATCATTTAAGTAAAGTAATTCTGAAGTTAAGTTTTTCTGTTTAAATAATATCATTGGTTTAAGTCATGATTTAATCTATGCAGATCATAGCCAACCGTAATAATGCAATTATGTTCACTGAGTTCTCCTATCAGTTTGTCCTTGAATAGTAATAACATATTGTAATTGTGAATATTTTTAACTCTTTTCACACCATGACAAATGTTTAGTTTTAGTAATTGCATATAGCATGTCCAAATGTATTGTGTACTATTCCATTAATGTAATAGCTTAATTAGCTTTGTTCTTAAATAATTTTGTCAATGCTTACTAGCTATATATTGCAATTGTGAATTCTTAATTTTGATTTTTTTATACTTTAATTACAATGCTTATTATAAGGAAAATATTTCTCTTTTGTCAATTTTTTGCATAGTAGTTTTGATATTCCTGTAATCTGTTTAGATAATTATATGAGATTGTAATAGTTTCATAAGTTACTTCATTAGATAGTTCTCCCCCGGTTTTTTTTGTAAAATAATTATAGTTAAAAAATTATAAGGCTCTAATGAAAGTAGTTATGCTTAGTCCGAAATATTGGATATATATCTGTGGTGGTGGGGGGGGTCGTAAGGCATCTGATATAAACACCTGTAGCTGCTAGAGGGCAGCGTGTGCACCCAAAAAACCCGCGCCACAGGACGGCACCCAGAGCCCGTGTCACTTTAGTCAGTAGTCAGCCTTTGCCAGGGGCAGAAGTCCATAGTTAGCAACGTTCCCCTGAGGAGGCGGGAATAGTGAGTGACAAGAGTTACCAGGAGTGGGAGCTTTGAGGCATTAAATAAGTGTAGACTCTAATAAATAACTTTAGAGAAGATGCTTATCTCTCCATTATTGACCTCGCTACGTATAATAACACGCGGATAGTGCAATTAAAACACTATCTGATATATATATATATATATATATATATATATATATATATATATATATATATATATATATATATATATATATATATATATATATATATATATATATATATATATATATATATATATATATATATATATATATACTGTATATGTAAATGCAAAATGTTTACCAACAGCACTGAATGGTAATGAATCCCATCAGTATAAAAAAAAAAAAAAATTATTTCTGGTCCTAATTAACGCTTGAGAAGGGGTCCAGTTAGGACCCGAAATGTGTTATTTTCTAAGTGTTTTTTCACTGATGGGCTTCCTTACTATCTATCTATCTATCTATCTATCTATATATATATATATATATATATATATATATATATATATATATATATATATATATATATATATATATATATATATATATATATATATATATATATATATATATATATATATATATATATATATATACAAGGTGTTCCTGATTTTCGACAGTGTTCCGTTCCAAACAGCTGCCATAACCCGGATTTCATCGTACGTCGGAAAACACCTAAATTCGATCCTAAGTCCCCTTCCAATGCTAAACATAAAGACAGTACACTAAAACATAAAAAAATAATGAAAGTCCTTAATCTAAGACATAAAAACAATGAAAATACGCTATACAATATTCTTTACCTTTACTACTTACCTTTACATCTGGTTAACTGCAGCCCCAATATCCATCTTAGGGTCGAATGGCTTAACACCTGCAAATAAGCACAAGAACAAAGGGGTGACACTTCTTCTTCCTCTCCCTTTTCCCATTTTCACGGCATTAAACTATCCTTTTGCTCTCAGGAGGCTCACTGGAGTGCACCGTCGATGCTGGTCATCCAGTCAGAGCACAAATGACTTCTTTCTTTCAATCATGTTGAAAGTATATAATCACAATGAATGAGCATGATAAACTATATGGCAGAGAGAG
The DNA here is from genome assembly GCA_037179515.1 of Halocaridina rubra. Classification (NCBI taxonomy): domain Eukaryota; kingdom Metazoa; phylum Arthropoda; class Malacostraca; order Decapoda; family Atyidae; genus Halocaridina; species Halocaridina rubra. The sequence continues at coordinate 50,607 of JAXCGZ010002127.1, forward strand.
GTTTAGAAGTAATGCGCTTACAATGGTGCTTCTCTTATTAATGCATTCTTATTGTTCTTATTGTGCTGTTCATTTGGTTTCTCTCTTTCTCCAAAATTTATATTTCGTCTTGTTTTGTAAAAAAAAATAACTGATGCTGGTCTATTGTCATACAGCTTTTCTACACTTTTCATTTCTGTTTCCAATTGGAGTAATTTTTAAACTTGACTTTGCTTGTACTTCATTTATCCAGTTGCTAAGAGCATTGGTTTTAATTTTCCTTTTCATATCTTGTGTTGTAAAAGACTTAATTTCTTCATAAATGATATTTACTTTGTCCACTAAATTGATATTGACCAATAATCCTTTTTCACGTTTTGTTTTTTGGCTATTACTCGTCATGAGTTTTCTCCTAAATACCTGATGACGTCCTCCAAAGGCAAACCTCAACAAACTTTTCTGCATAAAGATCATATTTACAGCTACGTACTTGGGAATTTTGTAAATCAATTAAATCTAATTCCTTCAAATAATCATATACATAATCAAATAATTAAGCCATTAAATTGATATATACATATAAAACAATGCCGTGTGAGTATTTTTTCGCCAACGTCAACAAACTTTTTTGCATAAAGTTCATACTTACGGCTATGCATGTGGTAATTTTGTAAATACATCAAATCTAATTCCTTCAAATAATCAAATACTTAAACAAACAAATAAATAAAGCCAATAACTTGATATATACGTATAGAGTAGTGCTCCTTCATGTGTATTCATCTGTCTAGTTCACAAACTGTTCAGTCACGAAGTTTGAACTTTCCACACAAGCCAGGTAGGTCAAAAATTGATTTATTAATAATTTATGGGCATTTGTCGTAATGGTGGAAAACGCATGACTTGGAGCAACGTAAATCGGGGGTCCTCTATATATTTTAACCCTACCCCCCTCTCCAGTCACTTGAACCCAATGTCACGAGGTAACTGGATAATCAAAGGATATTTTACATGCACGTGAAAATGTACTTGAAGATTTTCAGCTTTGGCAAATTCTTTCAGCATTAAAAGAAGTATCACATCTCAATGTAAAACAAATTGATCTTCCTAGCACTCTAATCTTACATGGATATAACCATGTATATGATGATGCACATCAGAGCTTCACTGCTCTCTTCTGAGAGAGACGAGATTGCTGCTTAGAATGTCCAGATTAAGGAAAACATTGAACAGTTCAGAAAAGAGTTCCAGGAGCTGAATATGGAAAATGATGCCATGAAAACTTCCTTTGCTGATGCACTGAAGGGGAATGTGGCAGTAAAAGAGGCTGTAAAGGTGGTGGCACTGGAAAACATACAAACAGTTGACTATAAAGAGACAGTAATCGAAAAAATGAAAGACGTTGTGATGGAAAGGGCAAACCCACTCATCAGACAGGCACTTGATAAGGAGAAGACAGTGGTAATCTCAGGCATAAGTGAATCCCAGGAGCCAACATGGCAGGGGAGACTTGAAGAAAATAAAGCTAGGGTTGTAGACCTGATAAGAAAGCTTGGAGTAGTATGTGGTCCTGAGGATATTGTAAACATACACCAACTAGGTAAATATTCGAGGGAAGGAAAGCCGAGACCAACAAAAGTAACCTTTGAGAGAGGGGAAACATGTAGGGAAATATTGTTGAGAAAATAAAGTCTAAAAGACCTTCAAGAATGCAAAGAAGTGTTCATTAGACGATACAGAACACAGGAAGAGATGGGAAAGATCAAAAACTTGTTGCAAGAGGCAAGAAGGTTAAATGATGAAAGAAATGAAGAAGAGAAGAAAAATTTTCGTTACAGAGTACTTCCAGACAAAGGGGAGATAAAGAAGATAATGACAGAAGATCAGGGGATGGGGCCTCATTAAGATTGTTATACACAAATGCTGATGGATTAGCTGCTAAGGCAGTAGAATTAAAAGATAGGATTCACAACAGTAAGGCAGATATAGTAGCAATTACAGAGACTAAGTTGAGTGAGGACATAAACAGTGTCACAGTTTTTCCTAAGGGCTTCAGAATACTAAGGGTTGAAAGATCTGAGAGGACTGGTGGAGGGATAGCACTGCTCATAAGTGAGAGGATTCAAGTTGAAGAAATAAACTTGGCTATAGAAAGTGAGTTCAGGGAATTTCTTGTTGCTCGCATAAATACTGGGTCAGAGAGCATTATAATAACTGTTGTATACAACCCACCAAGGAACCAAAATAGGCTTGAAATTTATGAGGAAAGTCATATAGGTACTATTGAAGTCATAAACTCAGTTGTTAACATGGCACGGGAAAAAAAATGTAGGATTTTGATTATGGGAGACTTTAATCATAAAGAGATAGATTGGATAAATCTTGACCCACACAGTGGTGAGGACTCATTCGGGGCAAGATTCCTAGATTGCGTACAAGGGAATTTCCTACACCAACATGTAATGGAACCAACAAGGGCCAGGGGTGGGGATGAGCCATCACTACTTGATCTAGTGTTCACAGATAATGTGTTGGATATTGAAAATATTGAGTATGAACCACCAATTGGAAAGAGTGACCACTGTGTGTTGTTGATGGAGTATATCATTGAAGATATTCTTCCTGAGAGTAGAGGCACTGAGGACATGAGGAGGAACTATCCGAAAGGAGATTACATCAAAATGAATGAGCTTTTTGCAGTTATTGACTGGAGAACCTTATTTTACAACAAATCTGTACAAGAAATGTATGACATCTTTTGTGAGAAATATGGGAAGATAGTAGATTGCTGCATACCTGTCACCAAAGTAGGTGTAATTCATGCCAGAGAGAAATGGTTCGATAATGGGTGTAAAAGAGCTAAGGAGTGGAGAGACAAATGCTGGAAAAGGTATAGGAGGAGAAAAAACATAAATGCCTGGCAAACCTACAAAAGAGCAAGAAATGACTACCTAAGTAAAAGGAGAGAGGCAGAGAGATATTATGAGAGGGACATCACCAGGAAGGCTAAAGAAAATCCCAAGCTTTTCCACAGCTTTATCAGAGGAAAACTGAAGGTAAAAGAACAGGTTTTAAGGCTAAAGAGAGCGGATGGAAGCATCACTGAGACGGATGAAGAGATCTGCAAAGAATTGAACAAGGAGTTTCAGTCAGTATTTACAGTAGAAAATACCCCACCCCCTCAGATTGCAGTGATAGAAGCTCAAGGGCCGGTATTAGAGAACATCAACCTTACAGCCACAGAGGTATGCAAAGCGCTGATGGTTTTAGATGTTCATAAAGCTACAGGTCCTGATGACATATCCCCTCATGTGCTTAAAAAATGCGCAAACACAATATCAGTGGCACTAAGTATCATATTTAAGGAATCACTGGAGTCGGGGGAGATTCCAAGATGCTGGAAACAAGCAAATGTGATACCTATCTTCAAAAAGGGAAGGAGGGATACGGCTCTGAACTATAGACCAGTTTCCTTGACCAGCATAGTTTGCAAACTTATGGAGAAACTACTAAGGAAACATATCTCTCTTCACTTGGAATCCTTCAACTTTTTGTCAGTGAGGCAACATGGCTTCAGAGAAGGTAGATCAACAGTAACAAACTTATTAGAATTTTATGATGAGGTAAGCCAAATCTTACAGGAAAGAGAGGGCTGGGCAGATTGCATATTCCTAGACTTCCAGAAAGCGTTTGACACTGTTCCACATGGGAGACTTATTAGGAAGCTGCACTCAATGGCTAGAATAGGTGGAAATGTTTTGGAATGGATAAAAACTTGCTTAGAAGGAAGGGAACAGAGGGTTAGAGTAAGACACTCAGTGTCTGAATGGAGAAGAGTTAGTAGTGGAGTTCCACAGGGTTCAGTTTTAGGGCCACTTTTGTTCCTTGTATATGTAAATGACCTACCAGAGTGTGTAAATTCATTCATGAATATGTTTGCAGATGATGCAAAGATTGTGAAGAAAGTAAAAAACGAGAACAATGGTAGAGAACTTCAGGAGGATCTAAATAATCTGCATGAGTGGTCAGAAAAGTGGCTAATGAAATTCAATACTTCAAAATGTACGGTAATGAGAATGGGTACAAGTGCAAGAAGGCCCAAGCTTGACTACTCGGTGGCTGGAGTACAACTTCAAGAGACAGAAAATGAGAGAGATCTAGGAGTAAACATACTGGCAGATTTGTCTCCAGAAATACCTATAAATGGCATAGTAAGGGCAGCATATGCATTCTTATCAAATGTAAGGGTAGCCTTCAGGCACATGGACAAGGAAATGTTCAGAAATATTTATGTAACCTATGTGAGGCCAAAACTCGAATATGCAGCCCCCTTTTGGAATCCGCACTTGAAAAAGCACATAGCTAAGCTTGAAAAAGTTCAAAGACATGCCACGAAACTGGTGCCAGAAATACGCAATCTCAGTTATGATGAGAGGCCGAGGGAATTAGACTTACCATCACTCGAAGCTAGAAGAGTAAGGGGGGATATGGTGACAGTCTTTAAATTCCTTCATGGTTATGATAGAGTGGATAGGGATCGATATTTCGATATGGCTGGCTCTAGAACTAGAGGTCATAGTTTGAAGCTTCGTAAGAAAACTTCTTTGCAGGATGTAAGGAAATACTTTTTCAGTGTAAGAGTAGTTGATAATTGGAATTGGCTAAGCTCGGAGGTAGTTAATGCTATCTCAATCCATAGTTTTAAGGACAGGTATGATAAGTATGACTAAGTATAAAATGGAACCGATGAGGAGACGGGAAGATACGAGCTTTGGGCTCTTTTCCGTAAACACAATTAGGTAATCACAATTAGGTAATCACAAGGGAATGAAAGCTACACATGAAAGCTCATGGCAATTCAACAACATACTTTTTTGCACATATTCAAGAATGATCCCTATGGACTTCACAGAAATTAAAGACATTGAACACTTTTGCCAAGTGGTTAAAATACTGGGAGGTGACAGATCAGCAATCGAGCACACCGTGGGGAGTTAGGAAGTATCCCAGTCTTAATTTCCCAGCTTTAATATGTTCGTGTCCAATCCTAAAATGGGGATTAAGAGTGACACATAAAACAAAAAAAATTAGGGAAAGATATAGCAAAAGGCTGGATTCCTCTTGTTGGAGAATATATCCTCATATCCTTGATATAAAAAGGGTTCCATTTTATGCGTCCGAATGAATTCCCATTCGAATGGGGATGGACAGAAACATATTGGAGCTGGGGATTGGAAGCCGTATTAGCAGGTTCCTAACTCACAAACTCTACCATTGAGCTACTGTGGCTCCCTGCGTATATCCTTGCTCAAAAAAGATAATAGTCTCAACCTGAAAACTGCAATAAAAGATTTCACAAATCCAGTTCCAGATAAACGCAATTCTCTGTTTAACTTTGTCACCAACCATAAAATGTCAAAAAATATAAAACAGAAAGAATAAACAGAGTGAGACTGGAAGCAACCTGTATCAGATTTTAAGAAAAAGGAGATTAAATCTGAATAAAGGAACCTGTAATTAACCTCAAAGAAACAAAGCTTAATGCTTGGAAAAACAATTCAGAGTCAGCAGTAGCTTGATCCATGGCACCAGACGCCTATTTCAGTTACAGACCATCTTTCCATTCAGGTACCTTGGTAATTCCAAAGGTTATATGCACTGAGAATACCCACTTACCATGGAATTATCAAATACCAGACGCAATAGAATAAATTAGAATAAGATAAAACTACTGCATAATATAATGAGAAATATTGAGAAAAAGATACAGAAAGAATAAACACAGGGAGGTATAATGTCATATATGACCATTTCATTCCTATTAATACTGAACACAGAGACTTGAGGATCACAAAGAAAAAGGTCGCATGAAATAAATAACAGCGAGATGGACAAAATGAGAACCTCCATTTTGTTCATAACCAAGAAAATAATTTCCTTACCTTGGGGGCTATGCTCCTAAACCGTGAATAGTCATCCAATACAGCCCATCTAAAGGGTATTAAGCTGGTCTACACAATTTCATTCAACTGAAACCTTGAAAAAAGCGTGAGAAAATAGAAAAATAAATCTGGGAAATCAAGATCTGAATCTATTAGTAAAATTAATCTATGAGATATAATCCAGGTTGTTTTCCTTAATAGCAGGTGTCATCACCACAATTTTTGTTTTCAGTTTTCTGTGTCACCATTACTCCCCAATCGAATAAGGGTGTATACAGACATGTTGGAGCTGGGGAATTTAGGCTGGATGCCCTTCCTAATGCAATGCGGTGGTCTCGAAACGGTTTATCACTTATTAAGTCGAGTGCTTTAAACACTGTGCTACCGCAGTCCTCCAAGTAGCATCAGCATAGTGTTACTACTAAATTCTGTTATAAAAGAGTGAGGCCATGCAGATATTAAAAAAACTGACTAAATTGATGCTGGTGATAAAAACGAAATCACATTTGTTAATATAAATTATTCAAGTAACATTATGAGTATCTACACAAAAATTATTCTCCAACAATATTCATATATATGATCTGGGCCAACTGAGGTATAGTAGTAGATTAATAGACTCGGGAGATGACGCACCCAAATTCCAGCTCATGGTCGGACAATAGGAAGGGGATCCAAGCCTTATCTCCCCAGCCTCAATCCATCTTTGTCCACTCCAAACAGGAGACCAATGGTGACACGTAAAAGTGAAAAAAATCATACAATTATCAAAATTATGTGCTTTAGTAAACTAAGACCTACTGACACAAAACAAAATTGCAGTTGGAGGGGAACCAGGAAAAGAAACCCAACAAATATAATCATTTCAAACTACTTCACCTTTTATAATTAATATCATTATCCCTCATAATATACTGTTCACTGGCTCCACCACTTCCCTGTAAGCTAAAACTCGCCCATGTTCAAAATCAAAATATAAGATGTGCCTAAATATTTCATATAACCTATTCCAGCCTCCTGTATACCTAAAATTATACCTGGATAACTATACTGTATATAAACTTTGCCTAAAACAGTGTAAATTAGTGTAAAAATAGAACTGTAGTTACTCTAATATTTTTGGGGAAATTCATGACAAATTATTTCATATTTTTCAACCGTGTATATTCAGCGCCACACTATTTAAAAGCGTGGAAGATGAGGGACAATGATGATGGATCAAGTAAGTCAAGAAGAGGAAAACTATTAATTAAGAATTCATACCAAGAATAAAAATGCAAAAGATCAGAAATTATTTATTTGAGCTAATGTTATATACAAAGTACACTACAGCTACAAGTATTCAAGATTTAACATACCTACATACTTACTACAAAATATAAATTCTTTAAATGTTTACTTTAAGAATACTCGATGCAGTCTCTATCAGATACACAGCAAAAATCACAGTTTTATATTCAATACAAATCTGCAACCCATTCAGAATCTAGACAAAAAATATATTAAAGTAATAATACAGTATTCAATAATTATCTACTCTATATACAAGAGCCACATGCCTCCTTATATGGGGGGAGATTGAGTCAAAGCAAATATCTTGACTCTTTGTAGGAGGAAATACAAAGGAGGAGATTTCTAGTCCCTTCCGTGCATCCTATTTAAGTCGACTTTTATGAAACACAAGGGAAAACGGATGAGGTATTCCCAATTCTGCGCTGAAGCACATTACAACATTCTCACTCATTATTGCGTAGAAAAATTATTAGTATGAAAAGTATAAATGATATTTCTAGAATTGTTAGTAGTTGGCATTGATGAGTATTTTACACACACAAACACATATCAAAATAAATGGGTGTATATAATTATTCACTTTAATCAAGGCTGATATAAGATTTGAATAATGAGAAATATTTGGGATACAATGAATAAGTTTATATATTTGTAATAGTACTGTTTGTAAACTTGAACCAATAATAAGACTCTTAGGATCAAAAGCTGTTACATTAAAATAACAATTATTTCTGCTATTTCCTTGGAGCTCTTAAATTTACTTCTTTAAATGGGAAGCGATATACTGGTGAACAAGTATGTTGGCTACCCATACACATCTACATTGGCCGCAATTCCCACTGTAAGGGGGGTGGCGAGTCGAAGTACACGTTAACCAGAAGCCAAAAATGCCTTACACACTCCTCTAAGCTCCTTGGGGATAGAGGGTTTCCATAATTGCCCTTCACACCCTGCATGGGTCACTTACAGGGTAAATGGGATAAGATCTTCTGCTGTGAGGCAGATTTTTTTACTTCCCAAAGCAACTGGCAGAGGGGAAGCAGGATGGGCAAGTCCTGCTACCTCAATATTATATCTACATTTGAGCCTCACAGCAGAAGATTCTTACCCAATAACCCTGTAAGTGACCCAAGTGGGGTGGAGGTGGGAAAGTGTTTCAACCCTTTATCCCCAAGGGGTTGGGTGGAGTGGTAGAGGTGCGTCTGGCTTTTGGTGAATGAGTGTACTTTGACTATACTATCCCCCTTACAAGGGGGACTTAAACCTCTGTATATGTTTGCATACATGTACAGTATTATGAAAAAAAAAATTTTTACCAAGATATTTGCTTTAGCAGCACATTAAAATTTTTCAGTTCCCATATATAGTGATGACATAAGATTTTTGAGTGTATATTATAACAGTGAAGATGACAATGCATTAAGCTTTAGTAAACTATACTAAACACGGCTGGAGTGAAGTATATAAACCAAAGAACACTTTACCTCAACACGGCCAGAGAAAAGACTACCTTCCCTCTAGGCTATAAGAATATACTAACAATCATAGGGAGTAGAGGGCTAGCAATGACTTCCTACCTAAAACCTTCTCCGGATCTTGTAAAGACAAGTAACCCCCGGAACCCCAAGTTAAGTAAAAGTAACCCCGTAAATTGATTGGTAAGGCAGGTTAGCTAAGGTGACCTGCCTTGTAAACATGAATAATCCTGGGGTTACTCCTCTTAAGAAGATCCTCTTTTTCCTTGCCAGAATCCTTGCCACATTTTTTTCACACCCAATCTCTCGTTCATATAGGTTATATCGCCATTCAAAAAATTAACTTAGATATAAAGACATAACTTGGACACATTACCTATTGTGATTCCTTTAATAATGTGCGACATCCAGATATAAAACAACAATATAAATCTTATTTGCATATAATATAAGGAGAAAATTATCATTTGAGTACTTCTTCAGGAGTTTGTATAGATGAGTAACCCCCAGCACCCCATGTACAGTTAAGTAACCCAGTTAATTGTTTGGTTAGGATATGTTAAGTTACAATATCATAGGTTAGGTTAAGTGACTTGTAAATATGAATAGCCCTAGAGCACCCTGGGGTTACTTTTCTTTACCAGATCCATACTTCATAACTGTATGAAATATTTTGCGAAGAACTTGCTTGCAGATACAAAGAAATTCCCAGCATAATAAACTTAAGTTTAGTTTGCATGGACACTAAATACAGACTTCTAAATTCAGAGATACTGAATATACACTTATTGTAACTGTATTCTTCGTGAGTGAACAGATGAACAGAGGTATCTGATATATGCTTGGGTGCCAGATAAAAAAGTTTCATATAGAATGACCATCGATACATTGCAATAAATTCTCACTTTTGTAGATCCTATCTTACTCAATGATAAATATATTTTTATTTTTGAAGATCACATCTTATTCAGTGATAAATAAATTTTCACTTTTGTAATCAGATCTTACTCAAGTGAAAATGTAGACCTTCACATCAAAAACAATGACACCTGACCAAAATCTATCACAGTATACCCAAGAATATCTTTATGCTAACAATATCTAGCTGATAATTAATAAAATAATCACTAATAACCGTTAGTGGAAGTGCTTAACAAAAACTTTGACCTCCATTCCATTATTTTTTTCCACAATACACTTTCTGGCTGAGATTCAGAGAATGGACTCAGTAAAGAATGAGTCCTGTTCTTGATGTTATATGTATCAATCCCACAAAAAAAGTCTGCAGAGAAGTGGACTATAACTCTGGCGGCAGTGCCGTATATCACTTCCATTCAACCAGTTAGGTTAGGTTGCATAAAGTAGTTACGAAAATCACATGTGCAAATAAAATTACATTACTCAGACAGTTACTATAAATTATTAGTTAGAAGCCAAGAAACAATAACACAATTATAACCAAATACAACTAATGAAAAGTCAAAAAATGTTACAGAATTACATATATAAAATAAAACTAATACTGATAATGGTATTTTATTAATCTCTATGCCATCTTTGCTACTATATTAGTACTACTGCTGATCATTAATGTTATTTCATCATCTACAAATACTTCAGTCATAGGTAGCTCTCTATGTTAATGGAGGAATATATTATTAAAACATTAGATTATCATAGAGTTTATCCCATATTTTCCATTAAATAAATGAATGTTATATGGATCATGTTGTCCTAATTTATATTAAAGAGAAATTCTGTTAAATGTGACTTGACAAAATGATAGCAGCTCATGAGCATTATTCTTAATTTCCCCAATAATGAAACCCAATTTCATGAGATTATTGTGGTTCTTTGGCCCAGCATTACCGATTAGGTACTTACGGTCTTAGCCTTTTAAATTAACAAAGTCTACCACGTGAGAGGTGTTAACATCTTCTCTTTTCATATTCTCAATTGCTTCTGGTCATAAGGAGTACAGAATATACAAGACAAACCCTTGTGCTGACTGAAAGCGAGACTTTGTCTTCACTAAATAGGAGATATCCATCTATGACAATCCAGAAGTTACAGAAATGGAATACAGTAAAGTTGGGAGTTACACAGCATTTCCAACTGCATAAACTTCTTACTTGCATGTTGGCACCAATTAAGAATGCAAGATATTCAGCTAGAGCCATATTTTGCATGCCAAGCTTGGTATTCTTCTGAATTGCTTTGAGTAGGCTTAGTTCGGTTAAGGGCAGTCTCAACGTCACTCATTGTAATAGCGTCCAGTTTTAAATCTGGTAGTTCTGAATCTTCAACTGAAAAGCAAGAATTATTATTATTATTACTATTATAATTATTATTTTTATTATTGCTATTATTATTATTTTTCAGATAACTATGCTTATCCACGTTAGAAAATTAAGTGACATTACTTCCCAGAGCTCATTCTTTCTAGTTCTGCATTTTCTTCATTCCTTTGCCTGGGTTGGGGATATGAATAAAGCTTTGTGTTTCATTGTATATTGTAGAAGTTGAATAACTGGGTCAGAGTGAGGGGACCACAAAGGGTCACGACATGCGAGGGGACTCTATTGGATAACTCCAACGAAAATCCTAGTAGTTAGATGTCAGAATGTGCCTGGTATTGGAGCACATGACAGCAAAAGGGATGAGTCTGGCATCATGTTTGTAAGAGGAAAGTTGGATATGTTAGTAATGAGCAATATAAAGGTGAATGGGAGTTGCTTTGACTTGACCATATCCTTACAAGGAAGATTCCGGCCTTTGTAAACTGTACAGACCATAGAGTTACAATGGAGCAAAACTTCTTGATACTTGGGGAAGTGTTTGAAGTGGTTACAATTAAAGTAATCCCAATTCAAATTGGGGTGGACACAGACATGTTTGAGCAGAGGAATTAAGGCTGGATTCCCATTCTAACACCTCAAAGTAGGACTGAAACCACGTTAGTTGCTTCCTAACTCGTGCAATCTACCAATGAGCTACCGTTGCCCCCAGTCTCAGTGCAACCATCTAAGTATTTGAGAGGAGAGTCTTTCTACAATGATATATGGTTGTCGCAATATGGGAGAAGATTGAAAAAAGTAATGCATATTAAAGGAAAAACACTGAAATTCTGGAGTTGGAGTAAGGTTTTGAAGTTACACTGTTCTACACAGTAAAAAATAAGTACAAGGCCTATATATGAAAGAAAAATCTGAGGAAAAAGTGCATCAGGAACTGTTAGGTATTGTTGGAGAGATTATATCAGAAGCTACTAAGTCAACTTTGTCACCTGGAAATTGTGTATCATGAGAGACGAGGTTTACAGTCACAAGTTAATAAAATGGAAAGGAGAGTATGGAGAGAAAGGTGTTAAAGGGATATAAGTGGTTATTTGTTTGTTTACCACCTTATGTGCCTCTATTAATCCTCAATGAAATGGGGGTAGAGAAAGACTGATTGTAGATGGGAAATTAGGGTTGGATGCTTTTTATAATGCCCTTTGGTGGGCATGAACAGGAGTTTGTATTTCCTGAGCTGAGCACTCTAATCAATGCACTATCAGTTCACGAATACAATGAGTGCTACATATAATGGTTGGTGTAACATTAGGGAACGGTACAAATAAATTAAAAGATATCAGAAAGGCCAGGGTAAGCCAGGTGCTGCCAAGAGCATATTGTTTTTGCCTTTTGCTGTTTTACTTGTTACTTTAATCCCTATTGGCATGAGAGAGAATGAAGAAAAATTGGAGCTGGGAAATTAAGATTGGATACCCTTCCCGAGGCCTTGCGGTGGGTTCCAACACAGGTCTGTCATTTACTGAGTCAAGTGCTCTAACCACAAGAACGAAAGTACAGTGAGAGATACGGTTTGTGGCTACCCTGACAATTTTTTTTCGGGAGAAAGTGTGAAGAATATCTTGTAATTCAATAATGTTAATTAAGATATTCATTCTATCGTTGATATTTCTCTGCTAGAATTCTATTATAAATAAAAATATACCCCATATAAAAATGTTCAACATCATAATGATTCCTTGTATATTTAATCTAATAATGTTGAAATAAACTAGTCATTCTATCATATTCTTATTACTACTCGCCATCTTCCATATTTTAAACCTACCTGAATGATCCTCTAAAACGTTGAACACTTTTCTCAAGCAACCCATGGCAGCTTCACGACAAACCACTTGAAGGTCTGACCCACTGTAGCCTTCAGATATCTACCAAAAGAGACAAACTACTAATATTTCACAATAATCACCATTATACCACAGAAACTGAAGGTTATTACAATCAACTAAAAAAAAAATTATGACACAAGTCCACTTTATCTCCACTCCTCAAAATATTATAAAGCTATAAATTATAATTGCTCACTTACCCTGTGGTTGACACCAAAAAAGGTGATGTTGGAGGGATTGTGGCAGCTCTTTGTCCCAAAGGAGCTAAGAGGAGTGATCAAGGCATCTACTTCTGGTGACGTGTGTGCATTGACTTAACAAGCCCCTTTACAAAGGGGATTGTGGCCAATGTAAATAATGTAAATGTACGCATAAATCTGATTGAATTCTTACCTGCGCTAATTTCTCATAGTCCAGATGAGTCTGTATAGAATGACCTGATGCTTCGAGATCAGAAATGGTCTCTGGAAGGTGGTGCCGAAACATGGACTCACGGGCTTCCATCCCTGGCAGAGGAACCAATATGCGTTTCTCCAAGCGTCTCAACATTGCAGGGTCTAACTGCCTAAGGAAACAACAAAGAATATAAATATACTGTAAATAATTACCTTTCTTAGCATATCAATGCAAACTGATTAGTGTCTAACGTAAACGTGTTTCAAGAAGTACTTTTTGTGTTGCTCAAAGAGGACTGTGGTAGTAGAGCAGTGGTTAAAGCTAGACTGGGGAATAAAATGAAGAATAAATATTTTGACACTGAGGTAAACTAATAGCATTTGCAAGTAAGTATGAACTATTATACAGCTATTATACAAAGTGGGACCGCCGTAGCATAGTGGTAGAACGCCTGACTCGGGAGGTGACGGACCCATGTTCAAGCACTCAGCAAGGAGATAGGAAGGGCATCCAGCATTAATTCCCAAGCTTAAATCTGCCCATGTCCACTCTCAAATGAGGACTAATAGTGACAAATAAAATTAAAAGAAAACTAAACATACGGGGCAGCTGTAGCTTAGTGGTAGTGTGAGCGATTCGAGAAGTGACAAACCTGACCAATGCAGGTTTGATTCTGCCACGGGGCTAAAGGAAAGGTATCCAGCTTGATTCTTCAGCTTCAAACTGTCTGTATCCACCCACTTTCAATTGGAGGCTACTTGAGACACATAAAACTGCATTAAATGCAGCTTACTTGTAGACAAACCAGTCAGCCATGTGACTAACCATGGAATATTTGAAGCAGCCAAAAGGAAGACTCTGTCATTAGCCTGAGTCAGGCCATCCAGCTCCACCAACAGTTGGGTTTTCATCCGTCTGGAAGCCTCGTGTTCTTGTTCACCCTGTCTGGATGCCATCAGAGCATCCACTTCATCCACAAAGATAGTAGAAGGTGCATGGAATCTTGCCATCTCAAATAATACCTGCGAAAGAACCAAATCTATTACATCTATGATATAGCCTATGCACCGTTTTGTGTCACAGTCGTCCTCATTTGAAAGAGGGTGGGCACAGACATGTTGGAGCTGAGGTATAATGGCTGTATGTCCTTCCTAACGCTCAGCGGTTGGATCGAACCCACTTTAGTAACTTCCTGACTCCTGAGCTACTGCTACACCCATATCTGGGATACATAAAGTACCCATATTTTTGGTGTGAATCATCATACTTCTCTTGCAGTGGGCGAGAACAATTCCACACCTATATACCCTGCGTGACATAGGAGACTAAAAGGGATAGGAGAACTAAGGGCAAGCAACCCATTCTTTTTTCACTGAATTGTGGCTATATAGCTTGCTTCAGTAGGATATGGCGTCATTTTAAGTGAAAAATTCACAAAATTGGAAACCGTGATAATAAGTACCATTACTGAAGGAACTGCCTTTTTGTCACACGTATGGGTATGTTGTTGATGTTGTTTGCCATGTATGTGCCACTATTCATCCCCATTTTAATGGGGGTAGATATAGAAAGATTGGAGCTGGGGAAGTAATCCATAGCCATAATTGCCGAGGTGGAAGAAAAAACCATGCCTGTTATATTCATAGGCCCTTTTTTCGAGCAGAATTGGTTAATCGGCAAGATTATAGATAAAAATATAAAACAAAAGTGTTCTTTTAAATGTCTCTAGTATTCCTACCTCAAATCCCTACCTCCAATTTGTCTGTGACCATCTCCATTCAAATGGGGATTATTAGTAACACATGAAACGGTAAAATATTCCTCACTTAGATGTAGAGTCCTTGTAAAATCATTTGACACTTACATTTGTGGACCCAAAATACTTTATCCAAACCTTGAAAGATAGTTCTATATACTAAAGTAAAAAAAAATTTATTACCCTCCTAAAACGCAGCATCAGAACAAGCACTACAAATAAAACCTACTGCCTGCAAGATTTCTCTGGGGCTGGACAGGCTTTGTTAAAGAATAAAACAAGCATCTCTTGGCCTTACCCTAACAAGCTTTTCAGAATCTCCGCGCCATTTTGAAACTAAGGATGTAGCAGATATATTGAAGAACGTTGTTCGACACTCAGTTGCCACAGCCTTTGCCAGAAGTGTCTTACCTGAGAATAGATTAAACAAAAAAATGACTGGGAATTATACCATAGGTACAAAGAATTGTGGTGTTAAGTTGGTAATACTGTTTAGGTGTTGTTGGTAGCACTGACTTTGAGTTATTGAAGTGCCCTGATAAAGTGTGAGAAGGAGCAGTAAACAAACAAATAAAAGGCATTTCTCAAAGAATAATACTGATGTGCTAGGTATCCTCGCAGCATATATCAGAGTTCTTAAAGTAGCATGGCGGTTGGAAAATTACAATACTAAACACTGCCATAGTTGTCGCTTTTACTTTTAGTGTAGACTCATTTAGGTGCAGTGGTAGCAACATGGGCTAGTAATGTATTGGCCTCAGGTTGGATCCTGGCCTTTAGTTGGATTAGTTTTCACTGTCTCTTGTAACTGGGGAAATCCACCTGATTATTCAGCCACAGCCTGAGGATCACTGCTTCCACGTGACTGGGGAGGGGGCTTGAATCTCGACTATCTGGTATATATATATAGTCGGTCTCAAGTACTGTACTGTCACTGTCTCGGCCTTCTGCCTTTCATCAGAGACCTTCAACCTTTACTATGCCCTGAACTTTACTTATACACATCGTACAGGTCAAATGTCATAAACGATAGCTGTCAAAAGGCTTGTACAGCATTTCAAAAACTCGAAAACAAAATACATCATATCATGAAATTTTCACTTCTCCCTTTAAGAGAGGGCATCACATCGAAAAGTTACAGCACATAAACATGTAAAAACTCAAAGACTGGAAGCTACAATATAACTTTATTAGCATTATTGTACCGCATTAAAAAATGGGTTAATAAAGAATAGGAGATAGTATATAGGACTGATGGCTCTTTGATGCATAACTATAATATTTAAAAAATCCCACTGAGAGGGTCAAGAATATCTACTCCATGTTCCCCTGTGTCACAAAGTCGACCATATGGGGAGAAGTGGAGGGACTTGGGAGTCCCCCCTTAGTATTCTCCTCCCGCAAAGAGTCAAGGTTTATTTTATTTGACTCAGCCATTCCCTTACAAGGACGATTATGGGTTTTGTATATGGCATAAGATGTGCTACAAATTAAAGATAGAAAAATAAACCTTAAATCAGTAAAGATGCAGTAGGGTGGATGCCGAACCCCAAGTCCACCACAAGTAACAATTAATATAATTCAAAATTTACCTGTGCCAGGAGGACCATAGAGAAGAATTCCTCGCCACGGTTTGAACCTCCCAACGAAGAGTTGTGGATATTTCAAGGGATAAACCACAGCCTCCTTCACAAGTCTCTTGGCATCTTCTACACCTATGATGTCAGACCAGCTGACTTCTGGGTTTTCTATAAGAATTTCCTTAAAGATACAAATATAATTTTGCCAGTTACTAATATGAACAAATAAGACATCAAGGACTGGGTGTTCATTCCCAAAGCAGAGGGTAGTAAAAATTCACTATAGTCTGCCTAAAATGATCATTAACAGCACATACCTACTGTATATTGATAATGAATATATCTGAAAGTATACCCAAACACATGAAGTTAATACAGCTAAGCCAAGTACCGACAAAACTATTATATTGGAAACTTTTCTGTCACATCCAAAACTACCCAAGTACATACATCACAAAAAAAAATACAATGAATACACAACATGATAAAACTTAAAGCCTTATAATGCATGAAGGTGTAGATATAGTTACCTACCCTTTGTATAATATTTCCTAACTCTCTAAATTCGCCTGTGAGGTGTGTCATAGGAAGAACTGGTTTTAGAGCTTTGTTTTCCAGTAAGTCACTAGCCTCTTCATCCTCTGAAAGAAACGGATATTTTTTTTTCATATATGTAGCTTTCATTTGTCAAAGGATACAGACAAAGGAAAAAATAATAACAATCCAAGATAGGTAAGTATGAACAGGTTTATGTATCACAATTAGTCCCCATATCGAATGGGGATGGACACAGACATATGGGAGCTGGAAGATTAAGCCTGGATACCTTTCCTAATGCCTATGATTATTAGCAAGGTGACATCAGCTGAACAAAATTGGGAGGTGCCTAGGCTCTACTATGCCCTACACATTCTTACCCCTTCTAACAGGTCTTATCTGGCATGGAAATAATTTAAGGATGGGAATGGCAGGCCTCTGAACACCTACCTCCTTTAGTCAGCTTTTACAACGCACGAAATAGAGGTGCAGTATTCAGTCTGTCTCTAACAACCAAGAATACATAGATACTGTACATCATTTTGTGTATCAAAATTAGTCCCCATTCAAATGGGGGTGGGAAAAATATATTGGAGCTGAGGGATTAAGGGTGCATACCCTTCCTAACGCCTTGCAGTGGGCTCGAACTTGCATTAGTCACTTCTCGACTCACATGCTCTACCACTGAGTACCGCAGCTCCAAGGCTAGATAGATATTGACTTATTAAATCATTCAACAAGATCACTCAGAATACGTTTACTTAGAAAGGGTGGCTGAGTCATACACATACCCATTCAATAGACGACCTCTTCATTCAAATTTTGCTTCACTTAGAGCTAACACATCCATCTTTATTCTCACAAATATGCAATCTATCTCCTCCCTTTTACTCTTACTTGTTCCTTCAAGAATTCAAAGAAGTGTTCATTAGACAATACAGAACACAGGAAGAGATGGGAAAGATCAAAAACTTGTTGCAAGAGGCAAGAAGGTTAAATGATGAAAGAAATGAAGAAGAGAAGAAAAATTTTCATCACAGAGTTCTTCCAGACAAAGGGGAGATAAAGAAGATAATGACAGAAGATCAGGGGATGGGGCCTCATTAAGATTGTTATACACAAATGCTGATGGATTAGCTGGTAAGGCAGTAGAATTAAAAGATAGGATTCACAACAGTAAGGCAGATATAGTAGCAATTACAGAGACTAAGTTGAGTGAGGACATAAACAGTGTCACAGTTTTTCCTAAGGGTTTCAGAATACTAAGGGCTGAAAGATCTGAGAGGACTGGTGGAGGGATAGCACTGCTCATAAGTGAAAGGATTCAAGTCGAAGAAATAAACTTGGCTATAGAAAGTGAGTTCAAGGAATTTCTTGTTGCTCGCATAAATACTGGGACAGAGAGCATTATAATAACTGTTGTATACAACCCACCAAGGTACCAAAATAGGCTTGAAGTTTATGAGGAAAGTCATATAGGTACTATTGAAGTCATAAACTCAGTTGTTAACATGGCACGGGAAAAAAATGTAGGATTTTGATTATGGGAGACTTTAATCATAAAGAGATAGATTGGATAAATCTTGACCCACACAGTGGTGAGGACTCATTCGGGGCAAGATTCCTAGATTGCATACAAGGGAATTTCCTACACCATCACTCGAAGCTAGAAGAGTGAGGGGGGATATGGTGACAGTCTTTAAATTCCTTCATGGTTATGATAGAGTGGATAGGGATCGATATTTTGATATGGCTGGCTCTAGAACTAGAGGTCATAGTTTGAAGCTCGTAAGAAAACTTGTTTGCAGGATGTAAGGAAATACTTTTTCAGTGTAAGAGTAGTTGATAATTGGAATTTGCTAAGCGAGGAGGTAGTTAATGCTATCTCAATCCATAGTTTTAAGGACAGGTATGATAAGTATCACTAAGTATAAAATGGAACCGATCAGGAGACGGGAAGATACGAGCTTTGGGCTCTTTCCCGTAAACAAAATTAGGTAATCACAATTAGGTAATCACACAATGACTATGCTTTTGACTGGAGCTTACCTACACCTATATATGCATTTGCTCTTCGCTGGAGGAATATACGAAGGGGCAATACCTAGTTCCTTGCTACGCCCTATCTAGTCGACTTTTATAAAATGCTGGGGAACAGAAAAGTGACTTTCTTACAACCCAACCAAGGAGAAAGAAAGAGAAAAATGCAGAGCAAGATAAAATATAAGCTACGGGAGGTAAGGGGTGCTTAAATGATCACTTGGATAGTAAGGGAAATATATGTTATCAGCCGTCTAATATATTACAAACACTGGGGCAGACATAATAAATATTTGCATATCAATATAAAAACAGCCTGTTGCTCTAAGAAAGGAAACTAACGACGTTACATTGAGAATCCTTATTTTTTAAGTTCAACAGCAGCCTAATCCTTTAAATTAATTTCTTGTGGTTTTCTGTAAGGCTGGATGCCCTTCCTAACGCCCCGCAGCAGGATCGAAGTAACAAATGTCATCTTTGTCATTTCCCAACTTGCAAGCTTTACCACTGAGTTACCGCAGTCCCACTTTTATATTGAAATATAACTTATTATAATAAATATTTGAATATAAAGTAACATTGAAAAGGGTTGTTGAATATGGATTGGGCCCTTCATTCCCATATTGAATAGTTAAATAAGAGGTAAGTATGATTGCCTATCTTAATTTTTTCAGATCAATATATCAATATATTATCATAAAATTATAAATCCTCCAAAGGTTAAGTTACGTTAGGTTAGGTTAGGTCTTGCTATATTAGTTATTTTCTTCCAGATGGGAACATTTTACCATCATCAGTAGGATCTAATATAAGAAAAAATTTGGATCTTGTAAAGAACAGTAATACTAAAGAATTTTAGGGATATTCATATTTACAAGGCAAGTCGCTTAACCTAACCTAATCTAGTAATTTACGGGGTTACTTAACTTTACATGAGGTTCTGGGGGCTACTCATCTATAAAAAAACAAAACTTCTTATATTAAAAACTCATAAAATCTCAAACTAAAAGTACAAATTCACAACTTTGCTTTACGTTTATCATTTAAAATAAGATTCAGGTTAATTAACCATACCTGGCGGTTGATCACCTGTTCTCTGAGTGGGAGGACCTTTCCCTAGGTCTCCAATGTTATCTTCTAACCTCGTATAATCACTGATCATCTGTTTGAGGTCCAGGACCTGCCTTGGCTAGAAGTATAATTCAAATACACTTTAAATATTGAAGATCTTGCTGAAGTTAAAAATGAGGTTACTCTAGAGTAGCAAAATGATTATAATATTATTTAATATATAAGACATACAGATCGTTGTTTACCATTTCATTTGTAACATCGATCCCCAGTTAATTGGGGATGGACACAGACAGGTGGAAGGTGTGAATCAGGGCTGGATGCCCTTCCTAACACCCCACGGTGGACTCGAATACGGGTTTGTCACTCCCCAAATCAAGTGCTTTAACCACTGCACTTTCGCAGTTCTTATAACACACTGATCTTAAATGCCATAAAATATATGCACTGGATACTATCTGCTTGAGTTCACACATAACATAAATATTATATTCTAATTCAGATGCTGAAAAAATCGTGCATAAAACTTTATTCTATGCTAATTCAATCAAGGTTAGAATTATAAGCGTTTCATGTCAACTTAATCAAAAAAACTTTCACCTAATAATTACTATTTGATACATTTATCTACGATAGTTTAAGTATGTGTGCTTAGAAGACACTTTACTTAGAAGACTATGCAAGTTTTAAAAGATGCACCTGCCCATAAAATAATATAAAAAAAAATTAACTACCATTTTTTATATTTTCTTAGAGTACATTACATGCATCCCCTGTGGGAGACAGAAGATCCTTGCCCACATACCTTGTGGATGATCCAAGCAGGGTGGTAAGTGGTATTATGACAGCCCTTTTTCTCCAAGGAGCTAAGAGGAGTGATCGAGGTATAATTATCTTCTCATGAATGTGTGCCTTGACTCAACCACCCCACTTACAAGGGGGTTTGCAGTCACTCTATATATCAATATACATTACATTCATACATATATGATAACTTACACAGAAATACAAGGATATTATAGCATAATATTTTCAGTATATCTGTGTAAGACAATCAGAATCGGAAGTATTATCCAGTACCGAACAGCAAGGACCGTGCTAATACAGTGGTTAGATCACTAGACTCACAGAAAGTGACAAACCCGTCTTAAAATCCAGTGCGGAGCGCTAGGATGAGCATCCAGCCTTAATTCTCTTGTTCCAGGCTGTCTTTGCCCATCCCCATAATAGGGATTAATAGTGACAAAAAGAAAATGGCAAACAACAACATTGAAAAATAGATTATGAAATCTTTACCATTTTATTAGTTCTCACAGGCCCCAGGTTGCCGCTGCCTCTCTCACTATCCGTGTCTGAGGAAGACTTGGAAGCATCTTTCTTCTCATCTCCGGGACTTCTCAACAATCCGCCACTTCCCGTCACTCGTCGACCAACAAGTGGTGCTCTGTAATCAGATTAAGAAGATTCTGAGATTACATACACATCAGTATTCACTTTGTAAACACTTCTTTTGACATTGTCAAGTGGGAATTGTTCGTGTATATTTGATTATTGATCAAATATAACACTATAAATTGGACTCCTAAAAAATTTTAACAAGGAACTCTTATTTAAGCGGATAAATTGAAATTCTGATATCATATACACATCAATATCTAAACTTGAAATACATTTTACAGCATTTCCATGAGGTAAATTCTACTTAGATATAGTTGCAATACCGATAAACTACAAAACTATACATTCTGCTCCGAGGTATTTTTATCATTAACCTTTTAATAAATATATATTGCATCGTCAATTAAGCTTCAGTTTAAGTAAAATGCTGTGCCTTTAATGTGTTCTTATTTCCATCTAATACTCATCATTTTTGTTAGGAAGAGTACCCAGCCTTGATTCCCAAGCTCCAACCTATGTGCATTCACTTCAATTCGACTAACAGACATAAAAAACGTCACACAACAATAATTTATCAGTTTTACTTGCCTAATATTATGGAATGTAAACTTCTTTAATCCCTCAGATGGGGGCAAGACTACCTCCTCCATGTTCCCATGAGGGGGCAAGAATACCTCCTGTGTCCCCCTGAGGGGGATAAGAATACCTCCTCCAAGTTCCCCGGAGGGAGGGAAAGAATACCTTCATGCTCCCCTGAGGGGATAAGCATACTTCCTCCATTTTCCTCTCAGTTTTGTAAAAGACGACTAACTGGAGCGAGGGGACTGGATATCTCCTTTATATATTTCTCATACAATGAACCAAGTATTTTGCTTTGCCTCAGCCACCCACATACAAGGGGGATTATCGCTTTGGCACAAAGATAAATAATCACATCTGATGTATTATCAGTGAAACCGCAGAATGCCACAAATTTTCATATTAAATAATCTTACAGAAAAACGTAATCAATATAGATCTAGGACAACTGCTCCTGAGACGATTACCCCGCGATAACTGCCCAATAGGACAACTGCCCCCACAAGACAACTGCCCTGGATATTTGCTTTTATTCTAAAATATACATCTGAAATCAAAATCACCTACAATGCAACCAAACCTAACTCAAATCTTATTAGTGGATAACTCTCTTTACTGGAAAATCAATGGGTAATTTTTCTAATGGACACTTGTCCTGGGGGAAGGCAAATGTTTGAGTTACCTTTCCGGGGGCAACTGTCCAGGGGGCAGTCTCCTGATACCAATGAACATACCTTTTCAGTTCCTCTCTTTTCTTATTGTCAATGGTTCTCCCTCTCGAAGTATTGGTTCTTGGCCTGGCATTGGACTGAGCATCTATGCTGGAAGTTTCATCACTTAACGATGGGTCACTGACAGTCCTGCCCATGCTCCCCCCTGACCCAGTGCTGCGTGGTAAGGACCGACGTCTGAAAGTACCAAAAAGCAAATACTGAATTCATATTTCTCATTATTCATGACAATGGGGCAATGCACCATGATACAAATCAACACCACTTAAAGAAAAGGACAGTAAAAGAGCATATCAACATGCCTGAATAAAGGGCTCTTTTTGGCTGCGAGCAGATCTTTCTTGGGAGCGCTATTTTCTTCATCATGATGACTGCATTTATGAGGCTTAGGTGTTGGTCTTGGTCCCACAATCCGCTTGGCCAGTTTGGGATATCTCTGAAACTGTTCAGAAATGTTAAAGGAAATGCGATATAATGAATGCAAGATTAAGAATATATTACATAACATGCAAAGAAATCCTGTCACCTACAATCTAATTCGCAAGTTTGGGGTATCTCTGAAACTGTCCAGAAAGATCTGAATAAATGCAGTATAATAAGTGCGAGATCAAGAAAATGGCATAAAATAGCGGAAAGAATCTATTAACTACAATCTATATCGCAAGTTGGAAATATCTTTGAATTTATTCAGATATTATTGGACAGTACGAAGTATATACAAGTTCAGAAAGTACTGTTCTGTCGATATAACGAACGCTTACAAATTGAATTAAGTAAAATAGGTCAGTTTAGATGTCCAAGAAGCACTAGATTTGCCATTGCTACACGTAATTACACTGTAAAGGTGAGTAAGTCCCAGCACCTCGGGCAAGGTTAATTAACCCCATGATTTGATATTTTAGATTAGGATGAGTTGGGTTGGGTTGATGATTTGCTTTGTAAATATGAATAACACTGAAGCATCCTGCGGTTATTCTTCTTTACCAGATCCAAGTAACAAAGTAAGTCCCACGTAATTCCACACAACAAGAGCATTTCTAGTCTAATTTGGTAGTGAAATTCAATAGAAAATTTTTCAGTGACCTTAAAAACATCTATGGATAAGATAATGTTCACTTTATAATAGTTTATACATCTGGGGATTATAATAACATGAAACAAAATTAAGTGTTAGCAATGAGTGAGGCAAAATTGCAAAGGAAAGGTTGTCTAGTGAATGAGTATGTGCTCTGACTCAGCCACAAACATAATCCATGACACTAATACTGTGCATCTCTTGACTGAAGCCCTGGCCTAGGCTAAATTTGGACGTATCATACAAGTACGTGGGGGCCGCAGTAGTGCCGTGGCTAGACAGCTCAACTCGGAATGCCAAACCTGTGTTCGAGCCAACCGTGGGATGCTAGGAAGAACACATAATCTTAATTCCCCAGCTCCAACCTGTCTGTATCCACCCCCATTCGACTGGGGATTAATAGTGAAACAAAACCGTAATCTCATACGCATTATGCGAATTCCTACTAATCTTTATGGTTCATTCTACTTGGTTACCAATCTACAATCTTCAATATCATGTACTGTATTTGTAAATAAAAACTGCATTTATTCTGCATAAGTGCATTCTCTCAGCCATTTCGAAATATGAGGTTGTCGTTGTTGTTTGGAGTCTTTTGTTAAATTATGAATTCTCAATAGATTGGAGGTGGACACAGAATGATTGGAGCATGGAATTAAGGTTGGATGTACTTCCTAACGACCCGGAGGGGGTGCAAACACAAGATTGTCACTTTCCATAGTCGAGTGTTCTAACCACTGAGCTACCGTGACCCCTTTTGAAGAATGTTTTACAGCTATATATTAAGACATCTTGGTCTAGGAATGCATACAGTCTGATATAAAAATTTCCAGGCATAAAAGGCAAACATTTTTCATAGGCAGAGATAATCAAAATGAATTCACTTTCTCTGCAGCAAAGAAATATGAAGTTATCCTTTTTTAAATTTGTTCAAGCTTGCAGAAATTATGAGTTCTTATCGTAAGAGAAAGCCATACCGAAATAATTAAATGTCAACATAAAGGAAGTTCCTAAATGGACAGCTGAAGCCATACGTCTGATTGTTGGCCGTTTTATGTGTCACTATTAATCCTCAGTCGAGAGGGGTAGACACAAACAAGTTGGAACTGAGGAATTACGGCTGGATGCCCTTCGTAACTCCCCACAGTGGGGGGTGTCTTCAGGTATGCTATTTCCCAAGTCAAGCGCTCCAACCACAGCTGTAACGCGATCCCCTATCATAATAGGCATATAATGATAGACATGTTCCTTCATGTCTAAATATACCAAGGAGAGTCTGCCAGGTCATGAGTCTCATATATTACTTTAATGTATGTGCTTACATACATACATCTGTCTTACCTTCATAACATGCCAAGCTTCGTATTCTTGCAGAATACCTGTGAGGTCTACATTTTCACAAACTCCAAATTGCTCAGTGTTGAGGCGTGCCTCAAGCTCCAGGGATTTCGCCGAGGAGCCATACCTATAATGTAAATAAAATTTATAGATTTCTTATAGTTTACAGTGTGGATTCAAAGATGGGATTGGTAGCAATCCCATACCAATTATTAATTTAAAAAAATCGGCTTTGTGTCCCTAGTAGTCATCCGATTGGGAGTAGACACAGGAGGGCTAGAGCTGGAGCTTAAGAATAGATGTCTTTCCTACTGCCCCGAGGCGGGATTGAAAGCGCGATTGTTGTGCATGTCGCTTACCAACTTGCAAGCTCTACCACTGAGCTACCGCGGCCTCCTAATGAGAAAACTGTGATACTGAGATAAAACATACCAAGTTCATGTTCCGCAGTTTTGTGAGGCGTGACAAGGAAGGATAGGATTAGCAAAGCACGGATCAGAGGAACAGTGAAGGTCATGGAGGTAAAGAAGACGAGGTAAGAAGTAAGAATTAGATGGTAAAAGGGTACGTCATGAGGAGTAAATAGCACTAAAAATGGAAGTAAATGAATGAACAAGGAGAGGAAGAACCAAGACAATGTGGAAAGACTGCTTAGCAGCGGATACGTGAGAGAAGAGCCTGGACACCAACATGGCAGGCGACAGAGGCCGAGGGATGCGGCTCATTTAAAACAGCGACCCTGTATAAAGACGGGCTAAAATTGCTGACGCAGAAGAAAATATTTTATGGCCAGTGTGAAAACAGTATATGCTGTTCTTTCATGTTCAAATGTAGCTAGGAGAGTCTGTCAGGTCATGGAAATTTTTATTCAAATTATGGGAGTGGACGCACACACAGGCTGGAGCTGGGGATTTAAGGCTGGATGCCTCTCCTAACGCCTCTTGGTTGCCTGGATCGTAGGTCTGTCACTTCTCGAGTCGAGGACTCTAACCATTGTGCTAACGCAGTCCCCAGCCTGTGCCAAGTGAACAAATTACATAAATGCATCTTTCAAACTATTTTATGCCTGTGTTTATGAAGGATTCTATATATGATATCCATATCTTAAAAAAAAAAAGAAAGGAATATGAAAGGAGGCAGAAGAAGAAGAAGATTACTCACCCTTCCTGCTCCAAGTAATTGTGAACTAAGATAATTAAACTCTTACGACGAATCTCAGCCCTTTTCTCAGCCTGAAATAATAATAATAATAATAATAATAATAATAATAATAATAATAATAATAATAATAATAATAATAATAATAATAATAATAATATTTCAAGATGCATTACAGAGCTCGTCTAAACTGAACAGGAATTCAAGAATTTAATTAAACCGATCAGTACTTATAATAAGCAATATGTATATATATATATATATATATATATATATATATATATATATATATATATATATATATATATATATATATATATATATATATATATACCTAAGGCATAGTGATGTAATGCCACTCTCTTGTTCCCTGAGTGACGTTAAAAGTCAACGGTTCGTATTTTTTTTTTTTTTTTGCCTACATCTACACAGAATATTCTTGCATATTCGTCACTTATGTCTTATTATCCCTTCGCATCTGACAAGTAACAACACTCCCCATCCCCGTTTCTCTTTGCTTTGTGTTTCCTTTGTCTCAAGTTAGAAACAATAAAAAAAAAATAATATGGAGGGAGGAACAGGGATTCTTTCCGTCTTCATAAGATGTGGATAAGGCTCTTTCCAAGACAGAGGGCTTGACATCCAGGACAACAAGAAGCATTTAATATACAGATAATGTGGTGTAAAGTGATACTAAGTATACCGTGAAAAATATTATTGAATTACTGTGTAAAATCAAACAAAGAAAAGCAAAAACCTCTACAATTGAAAGTACGTGAGTCCAAGGAAGAAAGTAAATCAGCACTCTCTCTCTCTCTCTCTCTCTCTCTCTCTCTCTCTCTCTCTCTCTCTCTCTCTCTCTCTCTCTCTCTCTCTCTCTCTCTCTCTCTCTCTCTCTCTCTCTCTCTCTCTCTCCAAGAAATCAACTTTTGTCATCTCAGCCCCATAATTCCCTTCTTCTTCTTCTTCTTCTTCTTCTTCTTCTTCTTCTTCTTCTTCTTCTTCTCTTCTCTTCTTCTTCTATCTCCTCTCTTCTTCCTCATCTCTTCTACTCTTCTTCTCTTCTTCTTCCTCTTCTTCTTCTTCTTCTTCTTCTTCTTCTTATTATTATTATTATTATTATTATTATTATTATTATTATTACGTTGTAGCCACCATGGCTCAGGCGGTAGCGTCCGCGACTTGGAGGCGTCAGGTCGAGGGTTCGCGACCCGCCACGGTCTGAGGTTAGCAAGGGAATGCACTCAGAGTAACGATTACATCTGCCAAAACAAGTCCTCCGCAAGAAGGCAACCGTCCTAGCCTTTGGTAGAAAATGGAGTCCGTGACGTAAAACACGCTTCATTACTATTATCATTATTATTATTATTATTATTATTATTATTATTATTATTATTATTATTATTATTATTATTATTATTATTATTATTACTATAATTATTATTATTATTATTATAATTATTATTATTATTATTATTATTATTATTATTATTATTATTATTTCTGGAGAAAAAAGATATTTCTCACGTTCGAGGTGACATACAGACTAAAGGCATGAAAGAAAGAAAGCAAAACTTTCTACATCTTGTTTACTGAAGAGTGAGAAATAAAAAATACTAATGTTTTTAGAAAGGGCATTTATGTATATACAGGGTGGTACATAACCTTTTGCAAGGGGCTAGGGAGACAGCACTACATTGTACATACTTGTTATCTCATAACTTCATTCTTCATTGTTCTTTAGATATTGCATGCTCATTTTCTTGCCCCGATGGCATTGACATATGGACACAATTAATCTATTCACGTCGTTGACCGAACCCGGGCAAATGCCTACCGTGAGGCCATGGAAACTGGAGCTACCATCATTACTTGGATATGGATCGCCAACAAATTGGGCAAAGGGAAACGCTGGTTTACTGACAATTAGAAGAAGGGATAAGGCAACGTCCTCATGACCTTTGCTCTTGTACAAAATTAAAACTTTCACAGGGAAGCAACAAGCATTGCAGGATCGTGCGGGGAGCGACGAAGAAGCAAAGCAAATGTTGTACAACAGATCAATGTGCACCAAGGGAAGACTGTAAATCGGTAACTGCTTCGTCGGAAACGTTACCAAGAAAAGATGAAGTTTTTCCCGGGATTTCAAAACCCTTGAAATCAAAAGTAACTGCTGAGACTCGCCTTTGATTTTGTGATTTTTTGTCTCAAAAGGAGGAGGATTTCCTTCACCTTTGCCCAAGTGAGGAATTCTTCGTCCGGACTGTTCGGTGTCCTAATGTTCACCATGACAGGATCAGGACATTAGGTGTCGAAGAGATTAAAGACACCAAACGATACCAATTAGCGTGGCGAGCTTCCAGTCGAGTCATCAGTTTTCTGCGCTTCATTGTGAAGCGTCTCTTGTATATAATAAACTAAAAGTGACAAAGCTGGACGGGAACTTTACTTTTGCGACAAGATTCCTAAAGGCGATGGTGATCCCGCTTTTTAAGGCGTCTGGAAACGTGTTGGATCCTAACGAAGGGTGTATACTCATGACAGTGCTGTAAGTCTTCGCGTAAATGAGACGCAATATTTGAGGAAAGACGCTGAAATTGATTTTTTGACCAAAATGAATGGCCTGGAAATTCATCGGCCTTCAATTCCGCCAAACACTGGAGCTATACTGAAGAACAGAGTTGAGGTAAGATGATCCAAGAACATGACGTCGACCCATATTCAAAAGATAAACTTGGGACATATCTGCAAGATGTGTTAGAGGAATTTGTGATCTACACCAAGCTCAGGCTTGAGCGAGACGCTCGAAGTTTCCACATTAAATATAGAGGATATCATATTTTTTTTCTTATCTCAACAATAC
>JAXCGZ010002127.1:85000-87500 GCA_037179515.1 Halocaridina rubra
ATGTGATACCTATCTTCAAAAAGGGAAGGAGGGATACTGCTCTGAACTATAGACCAGTTTCCTTGACCAGCATAGTTTGCAAACTTATGGAGAAACTACTAAGGAAACATATCTCTCTTCACTTGGAATCCTTCAACTTTTTGTCAGTGAGGCAACATGGCTTCAGAGAAGGAAGATCAACAGTAACAAACTTATTAGAATTTTATGATGAGGTAAGCCAAATCTTACAGGAAAGAGAGGGCTGGGCAGATTGCATATTCCTAGACTTCCAGAAAGCGTTTGACACTGTTCCACATGGGAGACTTATTAGGAAGCTGCAATCAATGGCTAGAATAGGTGGAAATGTCTTGGAATGGATAAAAACTTACTTAGAAGGAAGGGAACAGAGGGTTAGAGTAAGACACTCAGTGTCTGAATGGAGAAGAGTTAGTAGTGGAGTTCCACAGGGTTCAGTTTTAGGGCCACTTTTGTTCCTTGTATATGTAAATGACCTACCAGAGTCTGTAAATTCATTCATGAATATGTTTGCAGATGATGCAAAGATTGTGAAGAAAGTAAAAAACGAGAACAATGGTAGAGAACTTCAGGAGGATCTAAATAATCTGCATGAGTGGTCAGAAAAGTGGCTAATGAAATTCAATACCTCAAAATGTAAGGTAATGAGAATGGGTACAAGTGCAAGAAGGCCCAAGCTTGACTACTCGGTGGCTGGAGTACAACTTCAAGAGACAGAAAATGAGAGAGATCTAGGAGTAAACATACTGGCAGATTTGTCTCCAGAAATACATATAAATGGCGTAGTAAGGGCAGCATATGCATTCTTATCAAATGTAAGGGTAGCCTTCAGGCACATGGACAAGGAAATGTTCAGAAATATTTATGTAACCTATGTGAGGCCAAAACTCGAATATGCAGCCCCCTTTTGGAATCCGCACTTGAAAAAGCACATAGCTAAGCTTGAAAAAGTTCAAAGACATGCCACGAAACTGGTGCCAGAAATACGCAATCTCGGTTATGATGAGAGGCTGAGGGAATTAGACTTGCCATCACTCGAAGCTAGAAGAGTAAGGGGGGATATGGTGACAGTCTTTAAATTCCTTCATGGTTATGATAGAGTGGATAGGGATCGATATTTCGATATGGCTGGCTCTAGAACTAGAGGTCATAGTTTGAAGCTTCGTAAGAAAACTTGTTTGCAGGATGTAAGGAAATACTTTTTCAGTGTAAGAGTAGTTGATAATTGGAATTCGCTAAGCGAGGAGGTAGTTAATGCTATCTCAATCCATAGTTTTAAGGACAGGTACGATAAGTATCACTAAGTCTAAAAATGGAACCGATCAGGAGACGGGAAGATACGAGCTTTGGGCTCTTTCCCGTAAACACAATTAGGTAATCACAATTAGGTAATCACACAAATATTCTTTCTCTATCTGCCTTCCTATCTATCTGACTGTATATATATATATATATATATATATATATATATATATATATATATATATATATATATATATATATATATATATATATATATATATATATATATATATATTAATTGTTTCTTTTTTTTATGTCGGCTACCCCCAATTGGGGGAGACAGCCAAGGTGGATATATATATATATATATATATATATATATATATATATATATATATATATATATATATATATATATATATATATATATATATATATATATTTATATATGTATATATATATATATATATATATATATATATATATATATATATATTATTGTTTCTTTTTTTTATGTCGGCTACCCCCCAACTAGGGGAGACAGCCAAGGTGGATATATATATGTATATATATATATATATATATATATATATATATATATATATATATATATATATATATATATATATATATATATATATATAATATATATATATATATATATATATATATATATATATATATATATATATATATATATATATTTACCTTACTCTCTATCTCTTACTCTTTCTCCATGTCAAAGGCAATGAATCATGACGTACGACCTTTAATATTCATAACATACTCTGCTGTAACCTTGTTTAATAATAGAAATCAATAAACAAGTGTTGTTTAAAATGAATTCTATAGATAATCGATGTACACGAATTCACCTTTTTTATACGAGCACGAGATCACATGTTCTCTTTTATACTAGGATCCCCTCTTCCCCTCCCCCCTTATACTGGGATCATCTGTCTCCCCCTTTACTGGGATTACCTGTTATTACCTCTTCTTTCCTTTTTACTGGGAACACCCGTTCCCCCCTTAAATGGGATCATCATGTTCCCCCTTTGCAGGAATTACTTGTTCCCCCTTTCCTGGGATCATCTATTCCTAGCTATCCTTTTTTGGGTTCACCTCTTCCTCTACCCATCTCCTGGAATTACCTGTTCCCCTCTCGCTTTACTAGGCTTCCCTCTTCAACATCCCCTCCACTGGGATCACCTGTTCCCTCCCACACCTATACCGGAAATCACCT
>JAXCGZ010002127.1:92500-100189 GCA_037179515.1 Halocaridina rubra
GGACTTTTCCAACCATATATATATATATATATATATATATATATATATATATATATATATATATATATATATATATATATATATATATATATATATATATATATATAGAAAGTACTTATTAATTTCGTGAATTTAACTGGCCACCTTCTCAAAGTACAATATATATATATATATATATATATATATATATATATATATATATATATATATATATATATATATATATATATATATATATATATATATATATATATATATATATATATATATATATATATATATATATAAACACTCTCCTTATTCAAAAGCCACGCCCCTTCCGCCTAAAAGCATAATTTCTATTGGTTAAAGGCAAATATTTACAGCGACATCATATATTATGCATAAGTCGAAGTTATACTGCATGGGGGAGGCGGAAGTATAGGTAGCGGGAGGTAAGACAATGCTTGAGGTCACTGACCTCACCTCTTTTCATCAATATATCTAAAGTGCCATAATACAGATAAATCAGGTTATTTAATATACTGGATTACACCTGTATTCAATTTCTGAGTTAACTAATTATAAAAACAAAATATATAATTGAATAAGTGAGTACGTAAATAAATAATATCTAAATAAATGAATAAAACAGATTAAAGTTATATTGGGAAATATAATGAAAATGCCCCCACTCTGAGGGAGGGGAGTAAGAAAATTTTCTCCGTGCTTCCCTGCGTGTGTCGCAAAAGTCGACTACATATATATATATATATATATATATATATATATATATATATATATATATATATATATATATATATATATATATATATATATATATATATATATATATATATATGCAAAATAAACTGCTATATTACAGCACAATATGAAGCAAAAAAGGCCTATAAATAAAATACAAAATGAAGCGAAGATGTACTATATATTACGACTTGACTTCAGTCCTCTTCAGGTACATTTTGTATCTGAAGTGGAGTCCAGTCGTAATATATAGTACATCTTCCTTTCTTTTCGTGTTATATTTATGGGCCATTTTTTGCTTCATATATATATATATATATATATATATATATATATATATATATATATATATATATATATATATATATATATATATATATATATATATATATATATATATATATATATATATATATATATATATATATATATATATATATATATATATATATATATATATATAAATGTAGTCGCCGTGGCTCAGTCGGTAGCGTCTCCGACTCTGAGGCGTCAGGTCGAGGGTTCGCGCCCCGTCACGGTCTGAGTTTAGCAAAGGCATGCACTCAGCGTAAGGATTACATTTGCCAAAACAAGTCCTTCGCAAGAAGGCAACCGTCCTAGCCCTTGGTTGATAAGGGAGTCCGTGACGTAAAACCGGAACCGGATATATATATATATATATATATATATATATATATATATATATATATATATATATATATATATATATATATATATATATATATATATATATATATATATATATATATATATATATAACGATTCGGTTTTACGTCTCGAACTCCCTTTTCTACTAAGGGCTAGGACGGATGTCTTCTTGCGAAGAACTTATTTTCCATGTGTAATCGTTACCCTGAGTGTATGCCCTTACTAACCTCAGTCCGTGACGGGGCGTAAACCCTCGACCTGCCGACACAGAGTCGCGGACGCTACCATTTAGCCACGGAGACTAATATATATATATATATATATATATATATATATATATATATATATATATATATATATATATATATATATATACATATATATATATATATATATATATATATATATATATATATATATATATATATATATATCCGTAAAGAATACAGAATTGTAGAGAGAATCGGCTGTATATTGATGAAACTTCTGACATACTTTTGGTGTGAGAAGATTGGAAGTAGGATACCAACCAACCAACGCGACAGAGTTTTTATAGGTCAACATTATTAATAAAATACTAACCAAAATCGAGAAAAGACTTCTTTCACTCGGGGACCTTTACAAGTGATATATGAGAGAATGGAATTTTCGCTTTTAATAACTACAGCTTTCTGAAACGCATTTGCAAATTTATATATGCATGTATGTTTGCATGTATGTATGTATATAGGTATGCATGCATAAATCTTTGTGTGAACGTATGCTTTATGTTTGCCTGAATATATATATATATATATATATATATATATATATATATATATATATATATATATATATATATATATATATATATATATATATATATATATATATATATATATATATATATATATATATATATATATATATATATATATATACACACACATGCAATCTAAGTAATAGTATTTTTCCAATTTTGTTCGCGGGGAAGAGCTCTATGCTCGTGATTCCCCGTCTCCTGATCGGTATAATTTTTAACTCATTATAATGGCCTTATGAATATAATAAATAAGGCTCATATTTGCTAGATTATAAAAACGCTAAAAATGGTTCAAAAATAAATTAATATATAAGGAAATATTCAATCAAGAAATTCAGAAATACATAATTACTTGTGACATAAGCCAAAGTAAATACTTAAATAAATAATAAATAAATAATTTCATAAATAAATAAATAAATAGAATAAAAAGACAAGTTAGCCAAGAGAAGTACGTTCATAGGCGCTCAAATTCCACAACGAAAATATGCTATAATTAACTTTGACGCCTTCGCAGTGAACAAATTTGGGGTAAATGAACTGTCCTGAGAGAGAGAGAGAGAGAGAGAGAGAGAGAGAGAGAGAGAGAGAGAGAGAGAGAGAGAGAGAGAGAGAGAGAGAGAGAGAGAGAGAGAGAGAGCATGTACTGTATTTGCTCAAGACAAAGGACTTTGTCATAAAATACGAACTCATCATGCGAATAGTAGTAGTAGTAGTAGTAGTAGTAGTAGTAGTAGTAGTAGTAGTAGTAGTAGTAGTAGTAGTAGTAGTAGTAGTAGTAGTAGTAGTAGTAGTAGTAGTAGTAGTAGTAGTAGTAGTAGTAGTAGTAGTAGTAGTAGTAGTAGTAGTAGTAGTAGTAGTAGTAGTAGTTGTTGTTGTTGTTGTTGTTGTTGTTGTTGTTGTTGTTGTTGTTGTTGTTGTTGTTGTTGTTGTTGTTGTTGTTGTTGTTGTTGTTGTTGTTGTTGTTGTTGTTGTTGTTGTTGTTGTTGTTGTTGTTGTTGTTGTTGTTGTTGTTGTTGTTGTTGTTGTTGTTGTTGTTGTTGTTGTTGTTGTTGTTGTTGTTGTTGTTGTTGTTGTTGTTGTTGTTGTTGTTGTTGTTGTTGTTGTTGTTGTTGTTGTTGTTGTTGTTGTTGTTGTTGTTGTTGTTGTTGTTGTTGTTGTTGTTGTTGTTGTTGTTGTTGTTGTTGTTGTTGTTGTTGTTGTTGTTGTTGTTGTTGTTGTTGTTGTTGTTGTTGTTGTTGTTGTTGTTGTTGTTGTTGTTGTTGTTGTTGTTGTTGTTGTTGTTGTTGTTGTTGTTGTTGTTGTTGTTGTTGTTGTTGTTGTTGTTGTTGTTGTTGTTGTTGTTGTTGTTGTTGTTGTTGTTGTTGTTGTTGTTGTTGTTGTTGTTGTTGTTGTTGTTGTTGTTGTTGTTGTTGTTGTTGTTGTTGTTGTTGTTGTTGTTGTTGTTGTTGTTGTTGTTGTTGTTGTTGTTGTTGTTGTTGTTGTTGTTGTTGTTGTTGTTGTTGTTGTTGTTGTTGTTGTTGTTGTTGTTGTTGTTGTTGTTGTTGTTGTTGTTGTTGTTGTTGTTGTTGTTGTTGTTGTTGTTGTTGTTGTTGTTGTTGTTGTTGTTGTTGTTGTTGTTATTATCATTATTATTATAAGTAGTAATAGTAGTAGCAGCAGTAGTAGTAGTAGTAGCAGTAGTATCACGTGACAAAATAGGCAACATGAAAAGAGAAGGTTTCAAGCTAAAAATTATAATACTTTCGATAGTTATATATAATTCGTTCTTTACTATAGATATAATTATCTGTATCTTTCAATGCGCACCAAAGAAATAAAAAAAAATTATATTTTTGTATTTATGTTTGTGTGTGTATATATATATATATATATATATATATATATATATATATATATATATATATATATACTCACACATACATACAAAATTTTGTAATTTAAAACTAAATTTCACAACCTCTTTTAGTCTCCTTCCATTCCCTTGCGACTGCAAGCCAAGACTAATGCTTATCGATCTCGGAATGATTTATATTCGAATGAGGTAAAGGTCACGTGACTGCAAGGGGAGGGGGAGGGGATGTGGTTATGACATCATAATATATAATCATCTCCCCCCCCCATAGTATAATAAACCTAGTTCTTACCCTTTAGATCAGCCAACGTATAATCTTTCTAGATAGAGAGGCATAATAGTGTATGGAAAGTAGAGGTCAGTTATAATGCTATTCATGATTAAAAAGGACTAAATCAGTATTGTATAAATTAATCACTAAATATAAATGCAATAATCTCACTTAAAAGGGATGGGGTGGCTGAGTCAAAGCAAAATCTTGACTTTCTGTGGAAGTAAAATACGAAGCAGGGACGAATTTCTAGTCCCTTCGCTTCACCTTATTTCGTAGATTTACACGACAAGCAGGCGAACATGGAGGTAGTATTAATATCTCTCACCCTAGAGGGAAAAAAGAAATAGGTGAGAATAGCGAGGGAGAAAATCGACTATGGGAGGCAGAGTACGCTCAACTAACCATGTGGACAGAACCCACCCATCTCCAAGAATGAAAGGAGACACTGCAAAACAATAGAAAAAGCGAGACTAAAATATTCTGAAAATTAAAATATATATATATATATATATATATATATATATATATATATATATATATATATATATATATATATATATATATATATATATATATATATATATATATATATATATATATATATATATATATATATATATATATATATATATATATATATATATATAAATAACGACAAAAATAGTAATAAAAAAAACTTTAATTAAGCTGTTCAGAGAGATTCTGAAAAGAACAAATTATATAATATCTATGGATTTTTTTTTTCAATAAAAGTTACAGAAAATCTGAAATGGGCAATATTTCCTAAGAGATAATGGATGGAAAAATCTGGAGGCAAAACCATAATGAAGCAAAAGTTCCTCTCCGTAATCTGAATCTTTAGTTATTATTTCCTAAGAGTTAACGTGTAGATAATATACAGATAGAAATATTTCCCCAAAGCTAAAATTTCATATAAATCTGAAAAAAGCAATAGGTAATATAAGTTAAACCACTGGAAAATCTGAAAAGAAACACACTTTCCAAGTCTTAAAATTCTGGAAAATATGAAGACTATTAACACGATAACTTTATGAACTCTAAATTGAGTAATATTTTCTCAGAGTTAATCTGTAAATAGCAATAATATCCACAGCTATGCCTAATGAAAATTTGGAAAATGTAATATTAGCTCACAACTAAATTTATAGCAAAGCTATTAAAACTTTAAATGTAAGAAAAATCTGAAAAGAATAATAATTTCCTATTGTTATAATTAGGAAATATCTGTAAATGCGATATTTGCTAAATCCATTGAAAAAATCTGAAAGAGCCGAACTTCACTAAATCTGGAAGGAGTAAAATTCCCCTTTAATTAAATCAGCGTGTAATCTGAAAACAGCAAAATGATCTCGTACTTACTCCTAAAGTAAAATCTGAAGATAAATATTTAATCATATATCAAACCTTAACCTACTTTCATTCTGAAATCCTTTGCACCGAATATTTCCAGATTTTATTTTTTTTTTTTAATTGTGACACCAGGACGAGCCAAATAAATAAATAAATAAATCTACCCTCATCGGGCCTGGGCACGAAGAAAACAAAGAGAAACAGAGATGGGAGTATTGTGACTTGTAAGTTTGGTAGATTGATCAATATTTATTTCTTATTTTTTCATCTTTCTATTCCTTTGCCCACCACATTTAAAGACTGCTGTATGAGGTATTTTGTTCCGCTAAATTTTTAATACTTTTCCAAATATTCTAATTTTCTTTCGTTATTTTCATTTCAGTCGCCTAACATTTACACATAAAATGCATTACACATTAACAAAATGTTCAAAGTGGAGAGACAGAATGTAATGAATAATATAATATACTCAACCTGGTTTCCCCCTTTCCTTTCAATAATAATAATAATGTAAGAAAATTATACTTTAATAATCTTGAAAAGAGAACTCTCGTATTCTTGAAATAAATACTGTAGAAAAATACTAAAAATAAAACGATATATAAAAACAAGACGCTTAAAGTAGTAAGTTTTTTCCCATTCTTCAAATTAATATTATACAAACTAACACAAGAGAATCATTAATATTAAGAAAAAATCAAACTTTAAACTCTCTAGTAAAGAAACAAATAATAAAATAATAAAAAATAAAACAAGCATGAACACCGCAAGTTAAATCAGCCTTTTAATCTAGAGCGGCCCATTAGGAAGACCTTTAATAAAGCAAGAATCATATATTCGCCAATACAATTAACCCAGTCCTAAGTTTAGTGCTTCGCATGTCGAATTATCATGGTCAAAGGCTCTTATGGCTACATTTTCTTCTTGTCTTCGTGGAATGGGGTGGGTTTAAGCCAGGTGAGGGAGATAAGCGGTCATCCCCTAGGAAGAGTTTTGATAAAAGTAAGAAGTGTAGTTTGGGCGGTAAAGCCAACCCAGGTCTTAGTTGAGTGCTTTGCGTATCAGATTATTAAGGTCAGGGGGTCACACATTATGTAGAAGATTTTGACCTTTGGTTATCGTGGGTTCTGTTGACTTATTTTTCTTTATAAGGTTTGATTTTTACATAAACATCAATTAGGAAGAGTTCTGATAGACGGAGGTCTCCTTTTCATGATTGACAATGATACAAAACGTTTTCGATTCCTCAATCAGGTCAATAGTGTAGTCAGGTTTCGTTCAAACTGTGCAACAAAACTCGCGACTACTTCAGAATGAAAAAAAAGTCACAGTTTAGGTTGTATTTGACTATTTTTTTTTTATTGACAAAGCTACAACACCTGTACGACCCCTAAGCAGAGACAATGATGTAGACAGTTTAATTAGACTTCACAACACTTTAAGCATTCTTTCACAAAGACTAAACAGTAGTTCCGTGTCAGAGACTAGGTTTCCATTAGCAAGGATTCAACATGTTTACGGCCTCCAGAGACACCAGTGTATTCAGTTTCGTACATTATACAGCACAGTTCATGACGACTCGGTAATAACAAACATAACATCTTACGACCCCCCAAATAGAAAACAACAATGTGGGTAAACTTCGTAGAATTTAACGACTATTTTAACTTCACGATCTCCCAATTGTGACAGAAGCAGAGCTGCAGTATAATGAGACCGCTTCACAAACATGGAATAATTTTTATTATTAGTGGAGTCCAAGGTCTAGTATTCCATTAGAATAGTTTGGTCTCAGGATTACACAATGCAATGGTAGTTTCACAGTGACGAAAATAGCTGATATTCGAGAATTTTACCAGATTCTTTTTTATTAATGTTAAGTGTTCTAGTCACAGGACTAAAAACATAAAGGCAAATTTAAAGATACCATGAGGGCAATTATTTTCACATTTTCATCAAGTTCTGGAACAAAAA
>JAXCGZ010002128.1:0-17500 GCA_037179515.1 Halocaridina rubra
TATATATATATATATATATATATATATATATATATATATATATATATATATATATATATATATATATATATATATATATATATATATATATATATATATATGATAGATAGATAGATAGGTTGGTAGGTAGGTAGGTAGGTAGGTAGGTAGGTAGGTAGGCAGGCAGGCAGGCAGGCAGGCAGGCATGCAGGCAGATAGATA
This sequence comes from Halocaridina rubra, assembly GCA_037179515.1. Classification (NCBI taxonomy): domain Eukaryota; kingdom Metazoa; phylum Arthropoda; class Malacostraca; order Decapoda; family Atyidae; genus Halocaridina; species Halocaridina rubra. The sequence continues at coordinate 202 of JAXCGZ010002128.1, forward strand.
GATAGATAGATAGATTGAAAAATAGACAGATTTTCTTAGGAGGAAAGAGAAGAACCGAAGCAGGGACTAATCTTGTGAGATTAGTTCGGAGAGAGAGAGAGAGAGAGAGAGAGAGAGAGAGAGAGAGAGAGAGAGAGAGAGAGAGAGAGAGAGAGAGAGAGAGAGAGAGAGAGAGAGAGAGAGAGAGAGAGAGAGAGAGAGAGAGAGAGAGAGAGCCTGAGGAGGCCTTTTCGTGAATTGACAGGTGTTGGTTAGTGAGAGTGACCCGGCAACTTTTCACCTTTGATTGACGTCTTAGTAACTGGCATCTCACGTTATTCCAAGTGACAAATCTTGAAGGCTTCTCATCTTCCTCTTCTTTTCCTTTTGCCTCTTTATCTCCTCCTCCTCCTCTTCTTCTTCTTCTTCTTCTTCTTCTTCTTCTTCTTCTTCTTCTTCTTCTTCTTCTTCTTCTTCTTCTTCTTCTTCTTCTTCTTCTTCTTTCTTTTCCTTTCTTCTTCTTCTTCTTCTTCTTCTTCTTCTTCTTCTTCTTCTTCTTCTTCTTCTTCTTCTTCTTCTTCTTCTTCTTCTTCTTCTTCTTCTTCTTCTTTCTTTTCCTTTCTTCTTCTTCTTCTTCTTCTTCTTCTTCTTCTTCTTCTTCTTCTTCTTCTTCTTCTTCTTCTTCTTCTTCTTCTTTCTGTCTGGCTTCATTTATTTATTATTTTTATTTATGTTTGTGGTTTTTTCTTTTTCTTTGTTTTTATCTTTTTCTTCTTTTTCTCGTTTCTCATTTTCTCTTCGTTTTTCTTCTCTCCTCCTCCTCTTCCTCCTCCTCCTCCCCCCCTTCCTCCCACACTAGATCTTCCACCAAATCCCTTTCCCCTTCATTCATTAATGCTTGTTAATATCTTTTTGCTTTAGAATAATGTTCGTTCCGATTTACGTCACGGACTCCCTTTTTCTATCATGGGCTAGGACCGTTGCCTTCTTGCGAAAGATTTGTTTTGGCAGGTGTAATCGTTACCCTGAGTGCATGCCTTTGCTAATCCCAGACCGTGACGGGGCGTGAACCCTAGATCTGACGCCTCAGAGTCGCGGATGCTACCTTTGAGCCACGGTGACTACTGCCTTAGAATAATGTATGATAATTTTTTTTTCATAAGTCATTTATTATTTTTCAATGCTTCACAGATGGGTTTGTATATATATATATATATATATATATATATATATATATATATATATATATATATATATATATATATGTGTGTGTGTGTGTGTGTGTGTGTGTGTGTGTGTGTGTGTGTGTGTGTGTGTGTGTGATTACCTAATTGTGACTACCTAATTGTGTTTACGGGAAAGAGCCCAAAGCTCGTATCTTCCCGTCTCCTGATCGGTTCCATTTTTAGACTTAGTGATACTTATCGTACCTGTCCTTAAAACTATGGATTGAGATAGCATTAACTACCTCCTCGCTTAGCGAATTCCAATTATCAACTACTCTTACACTGAAAAAGTATTTCCTTACATCCTGCAAACAAGTTTTCTTACGAAGCTTCAAACTATGACCTCTAGTTCTAGAGCCAGCCATATCGAAATATCGATCCCTATCCACTCTATCATAACCATGAAGGAATTTAAAGGCTGTCACCATATCCCCCCTTACTCTTCTAGCTTCGAGTGATGGCAAGTCTAATTCCCTCAGCCTCTCATCATAACCGAGATTGCGTATTTCTGGCACCAGTTTCGTGGCATGTCTTTGAACTTTTTCAAGCTTAGCTATGTGCTTTTTCAAGTGCGGATTCCAAAAGGGGGCTGCATATTCGAGTTTTGGCCTCACATAGGTTACATAAATATTTCTGAACATTTCCTTGTCCATGTGCCTGAAGGCTACCCTTACATTTGATAAGAATGCATATGCTGCCCTTACTACGCCATTTATATGTATTTCTGGAGACAAATCTGCCAGTATGTTTACTCCTAGATCTCTCTCATTTTCTGTCTCTTGAAGTTGTACTCCAGCCACCGAGTAGTCAAGCTTGGGCCTTCTTGCACTTGTACCCATTCTCATTACCTTACATTTTGAGGTATTGAATTTCATTAGCCACTTTTCTGACCACTCATGCAGATTATTTAGATCCTCCTGAAGTTCTCTACCATTGTTCTCGTTTTTTACTTTCTTCACAATCTTTGCATCATCTGCAAACATATTCATGAATGAATTTACAGACTCTGGTAGGTCATTTACATATACAAGGAACAAAAGTGGCCCCAAAACTGAACCCTGTGGAACTCCACTACTAACTCTTCTCCATTCAGACACTGAGTGTCTTACTCTAACCCTCTGTTCCCTTCCTTCTAAGTAAGTTTTTATCCATTCCAAAACATTTCCACCTATTCTAGCCATTGAGTGCAGCTTCCTAATAAGTCTCCCATGTGGAACAGTGTCAAACGCTTTCTGGAAGTCTAGGAATATGCAATCTGCCCAGCCCTCTCTTTCCTGTAAGATTTGGCTTACCTCATCATAAAATTCTAATAAGTTTGTTACTGTTGATCTACCTTCTCTGAAGCCATGTTGCCTCACTGACAAAAAGTTGAAGGATTCCAAGTGAAGAGAGATATGTTTCCTTAGTAGTTTCTCCATAACTTTGCAAACTATGCTGGTCAAGGAAACTGGTCTATAGTTCAGAGCCGTATCCCTCCTTCCCTTTTTGAAGATAGGTATCACATTTGCTTGTTTCCAGCATCTTGGAATCTCCCCCGACTCCAGTGACTCCTTAAATATGATACTTAGTGCCACTGATATTGTGTTTGCGCATTTTTTAAGCACATGAGGGGATATGTCATCAGGACCTGTAGCTTTATGAACATCTAAATCCATCAGCGCTTTGCATACCTCTGTGGCTGTAAGGTTGATGTTCTCTAATACCGGCCCTTGAGCTTCTATCACTGCAATCTGAGGGGGTGGGGTATTTTCTACTGTAAATACTGACTGAAACTCCTTGTTCAATTCTTTGCAGATCTCTTCGTCCGTCTCAGTGATGCTTCCATCCGCTCTCTTTAGCCTTAAAACCTGTTCTTTTACCTTCAGTTTTCCTCTGATAAAGCTGTGGAAAAGCTTGGGATTTTCTTTAGCCTTCCTGGTGATGTCCCTCTCATAATCTCTCTCTGCCTCTCTCCTTTTACTTAGGTAGTCATTTCTTGCTCTTTTGTAGGCTTGCCAGGCATTTATGTTTTTTCTCCTCCTATACCTTTTCCAGCATTTGTCTCTCCACTCCTTAGCTCTTTTACACCCATTATCGAACCATTTCTCTCTGGCATGAATTACACCTACTTTGGTGACAGGTATGCAGCAATCTACTATCTTCCCATATTTCTCACAAAAGATGTCATACATTTCTTGTACAGATTTGTTGTAAAATAAGGTTCTCCAGTCAATAACTGCAAAAAGCTCATTCATTTTGATGTAATCTCCTTTCGGGTAGTTCCTCCTCATGTCCTCAGTGCCTCTACTCTCAGGAAGAATATCTTCAATGATATACTCCATCAACAACACACAGTGGTCACTCTTTCCAATTGGTGGTTCATACTCAATATTTTCAATATCCAACACAATATCTGTGAACACTAGATCAAGTAGTGATGGCTCATCCCCACCCCTGGCTCTTGTTGGTTCCATTACATGTTGGTGTAGGAAATTCCCTTGTACGCAATCTAGGAATCTTGCCCCGAATGAGTCATCACCACTGTGTGGGTCAAGATTTATCCAATCTATCTCTTTATAATTAAAGTCTCCCATAATCAAAATCCTACATTTTTTCTCCCGTGCCATGTTAACAACTGAGTTTATGACTTCAATAGTACCTATATGACTTTCCTCATAAATTTCAAGCCTATTTTGGTTCCTTGGTGGGTTGCATACAACAGTTATTATAATGCTCTCTGACCCAGTATTTATGCGAGCAACAAGAAATTCCCTGAACTCACTTTCTATAGCCAAGTTTATTTCTTCAACTTGAATCCTCTCACTTATGAGCAGTGCTATCCCTCCACCAGTCCTCTCAGATCTTTCAACCCTTAGTATTCTGAAGCCCTTAGGAAAAACTGTGACATTGTTTATGTCCTCACTCAACTTAGTCTCTGTAATTGCTACTATATCTGCCTTACTGTTGTGAATCCTATCTTTTAATTCTACTGCCTTACCAGCTAATCCATCAGCATTTGTGTATAACAATCTTAATGAGGCCCCATCCCCTGATCTTCTGTCATTATCTTCTTTATCTCCCCTTTGTCTGGAAGTATTCTGTAACGAAAATTTTTCTTCTCTTCTTCATTTCTCTCATCATTTAACCTTCTTGCCTCTTGCAACAAGTTTTTGATCTTTCCCATCTCTTCCTGTGTTCTGTATCGTCTAATGAACACTTCTTTGCATTCTTGAAGGTCTTTTAGACTTTTTTTTCTCAACAATATTTCCCTACATGTTTCCCCTCTCTCAAAGGTTACTTTTAATGGTCTCGGCTTTTCTTCCCTCGAATATTTACCTAGTTGGTGTATGTTTACAATATCCTCAGGACCACATACTACTCCAAGCTTTCTTATCAGGTCTACAACCCTAGCTTTATTTTCTTCAAGTCTCCCCTGCCATGTTGGCTCCTGGGATTCACCTATGCCTGAGATTACCACTGTCTTCTCCTTATCAAGTGCCTGTCTGATGAGTGGGTTTGCCCTTTCCATCACAACGTCTTTCATTTTTTCGATTACTGTCTCTTTATAGTCAACTGTTTGTATGTTTTCCAGTGCCACCACCTTTACAGCCTCTTTTACTGCCACATTCCCCTTTAGTGCATCAGCAAAGGACGTTTTCATGGCATCATTTTCCATATTCAGCTCCTGGAACTCTTTTCTGAACTGTTCAATGTTTTCCTTAATCTGGACATTCCAAGCAGCAATCTCGTCTCTCTCAGAAGAGAGCAGTGAACTAACATCTGTGTGTGTGTGTGTGTGTGTGTGTGTGTAAGACAAAAATATTCCCATTTTTTGAGACCACATATTGTTACTATGACAGTTGTTTTGACAAACACGCATGTGCACACACAATTTTTTCCACAACCGCACATACACACATCCAGCATTTGAAGTAAAGACCTTATTTTCTTGTGTTGTATATTAAAGGATATAAAAGAGTCCATATAATTCATTAAAGCTTCTCATTTTAACCTATGTAACTCTGTTGTCAACATTAGTTAATCACATCTCATGGTCCTTGGTAACAACGTTATTTGTGTGTGATTACCTAATTGTGTTTACGGGAAAGAGCCCAAAGCTCGTATCTTCCCGGCTCCTGATCGGCTCCATTTTATACTTAGTGATACTTACCATACCTGTCCTTAAAACTATGGATTGAGATATCATTATTTGTGTGTGTGTGTGTGTGTTTGTGTGTGTGTGTATGTGTGCTTTTTTATGTAACACGTGTGTCACGTATTTCTTAGAAGGACGAGTTTAATGCATGATATCCTGTTAAATGGAAAGTGAATATTATAAATGCAACTTTCCATCTCTAGCTTGCTGAAAGGTGCTTCGCATAAAATTATTACATTATTATATTAATAATAATAATAATAATAATAATAATAATAATAATTAGCATTATTATTATGATTATTATTATTATTATTATTATTATTATTATTATTATTATTATTATTATTATTATTATTATTATTATTATTATTATTATTATTACTATTATTATTATGTACTTTGGATATGATCTCTAATTGAACTCCTGCGAGGCTTTACTGATGTTCTCAGAATAACAATTAAATTGTTTTTATTATAAACAATATTACCCAATGAACAATTATTGACACGAAAATACATATATCACCAAGGATCTCAGAGCAGCAAGAGGGAATATTAAAGTATAGAAAAAGATTTAATTTTGAAGTCATTTGAAAATCCTAATTGGATTTGGATGTGAAGAAAAAAATGAGTTTAAATTATATTTTTTTTTTCCATTCATTATACGATTTTTTTCCCTATTAACTCATTATAAAAATTTACCTGATTTGTAGTCACCGTGGCTCAAGCGGTAGCGTCCACGACTTTTAGGCGTCAGGTCGAGGGTTCGCGCTCCTTCACGGTGTGAGGTTAGCAAAGGCATGCACTCAGGGTAACGATTTCATCTGCCAAGTCGAGTCTTTCGCAAGAAGGCAACCGTCCTAGCCCTTGGTAGAAAAGGGAGTCCGTGACGTAAAACCGGAACATAAAAATTTACCTGATTTATCGTTAAGAAGAAGAAGAAGAAAAAGATGGTGATGATGATGATGAAGGAGGAGGAGGAGGAATAGAACTAAGGAAGAACAATTATTTTTATCATTGTAACTTTCACATGTTTTTTCATTATATTATTTTGAAGAACAGACGTCTAAACATTAATCAATTTTTGTTAATACTCACTCATAAATCTCGCCTTCTTCTACTTCTAGTTTTTTTTTTGCTTTCATTGTTTGTTTGTTTGTTTTTATTACCCAAGGCAATGTGCAAATAATTGTTGCCTCAAATGTGATAGAGCAAAACAATCGAAACATTTACTTAAATAATTATTAATCATTTAATATGATTGGATCAACTAGACATTCACAAAAGGCAGTAAATAAATACATTAAATAAATATATAAATAGATATATAAATAGGGAATTAGGTACATGTTTACTTTCACACTCTCATTGAGTTGATAATAGCCATTATGGTATTCCAATTATTTTCATATGCACTTGTTGGTGCAGTGGTAGCGAATGGGACTGGCAATATCCTGGTTACATGTTCGATCCTAGCATTGTGTTCGATTACCATTCACTGTTTCATGACTTTTCCGATTAAATTGGGCAGTTATTTGAAGGTCGGTGATTTCCTATAGGTCGACCGATAATTCAGCCATATCTTGATCAAAGGCTACGCGAGAGAGAGGGGGCTTGAGCCCCGGCTGTATATGGTAAGTATATAATCGGGCTCTGTGCTATCACAGTTCCTTGCCTCTGCCTTTCTTGAATGACCTTTAACCTTTTACCCTTTCAGATAGTTTTAATATATGATATATTAGGTTAATTTAGCTTAGGTTAGCTTAGCTTATGTTAGTTTAGGTTCACCCCACAAATAGGGATTGAATAACGATATTTTTCATTTTTCATCAACTCATCGTAGTCATCGTGGCTCAAGCGGTAGCGTCCACGACTCTGAGGCGTCAGGTCGAGGGTTCGCGCCCCGTCAAGGTCTGAGATTAGCAAGGGCATGCACTCAGGGTAACGATTACATCTGCCAAAACAAGTCTTTCGCAAGAAGGCAATCGTCCTAGCCCTTAGTAGAAAAGGGAGTCCGTGACGTAAAACAAAAATTTATTTATTAATTATCAACTCATCGGGCTGTAAAAGAATTCATTTCCCGAAATAAATAAATGAATAATATCAAATAGTAAATAAATAAATAAATTATTGAGTAAAATATAATAAGCATAACCCAACCTAACCTAACCTAACCTAAATAAAGTGTTTTGAGTTTTTTTTTTTTTGCAAAAGTGCAATTTATTTATATATTTGTTTATTGATTTATTTTGTGATGAGTGTGACGCCAAGACTGGCAGAGAAAATAAACCTCATTGGGCCTGGGCACCAAGAGATTAGTAGGATCCGAGGAATGTGTTGGAAGTTATTACAAGGATAGATGTGATGAGGATCAGTTCACTAGAACTTTGATATCGTGTGTTCCAATTTGCTCCCCCCCCCCAGAAAAGATTTATGAAATAATTCATTATCAGAAAATTTTTTATTATTGTTTTGCCTGACGCCTCAGCGTCCGCGACTCTGAGGCGTCAGGTCGAGGGTTCGCACCCCGTCACGGTCTGCGGTTAGCAAGGGCATGCACTTAGGGTAACGATTACATCTGCCAAAACAAGTCCTTCGGAAGAAGGCAGCCGTCCTAGCCCTTGGTAGAAAAGGGAGTCCGTGACGTAAAACCGAAATATCGTTTGCTGATTTATGTGTTTATGCTAATCCCCATTCGAATTGGGGTGGACAGACAGGTTAGAGCTGGCCAAATTAGGATGGATATCTCTCCTAAGGCCCCGCTCAAGGCTTGAACACGGGTTTGTCAAATCCAGAGTCGAGCGCTTTACACATTATGCTGCAGCAGTCTCAAGAAAATTACTTTATGTTGATAATGCTTACGATGGAAATGAGCTGTCATATTGATATTTATTATTATTATTATTATTATTATTATTATTATTATTATTATTATTATTATTATTATTATTATTATTATTATTGTTATTATTATTATTATTATTATTATTATTATTATTATTATTATTATTATTATTATTATTATTATTATTATTATTATTATTATTATTATTATTATTATTATTGTTATTGTTTTATTATTATTATTATTATTATTATTATTATTATTATTATTATTATTATTATTATTATATTATTATTGTTATTATTATTATTATTATTATTATTATTATTATTATTATTATTATTATTATTATTATTGTTATTGTTATTATTATTATTATTATTATTATTATTATTATTATTATTATTATTATTATTATTATTATTATTATTATTATTATTATTATTATTATTATTATTATTATTCGTAGTTGTAGTAATAGTAATAGTAGTAGTAGTAGTAGCAGTATTAGTAGTAATAGTAATAATAGTAATAGTGTTATTATTATTAAAGAATTTGCAAAAGATAAAGCCATGGATTATAAATACAACGTCTTATGTGTGTGTGTGTGTGTGTGTGTGTGTGTGTGTGTGTGTGTGTGTGTGTGTGTGTGTGTGTGTGTGTGTGTGTGTGTGTGTGTGTGTGTGTGAGTGTGTGTGTATACACACACAGATAGACAGACCGACAGACACAGGGAGAGAGAGAGAGGAGAGAGAGAGAGAGAGAGAGAGAGAGAGAGAGAGAGAGAGAGAGAGAGAGAGAGAGACAGAGAGAGAGAGAGAGAGAGAGAGAGAGAGAGAGAGAGAGAATACCATGTCTATCTGGGTTTCTTCATATCATTACAGGCAAATGAGCCGTCCAGTTGAAATAAATAATAATTGATGAATACAAATAAATAAGAAAATAATAAAAAAAAAATATCCGGTACTATATACAATCCAGATTGAATAGGCGACATTGGCTGTAATCAATGTCATTGGATTTTGACGAATCAAATTCTCATCACGAACACAAAAAACAATAATAATTACAAGTGATACCTTCATACGCTCATCAAGACACTGTATTGATCGTTATAATACCGAATATATTGTTATTGTTATTATTATTATTATTATTATTATTATTATTATTATTATTATTTTATTATTATTATTATTATTATTATTATTATTATTATTATTATTATTATTATTATTATTATTATTATTATTATTATTATTATTATTATTACTATTATTATTATTTGCCCGGATCAGTAAACACGCGGGAATACGGTCATAGAACTTCATTGTGTGTGTGTATGTATGTATGTATGTATGTATGTATGTATGTATGTATACACACAGTGCTTCATATAGTCGAAATTTACGACATATAAGGGACACGTAGGGGTCATTCTTGTTCTTCACCCTAGAAAAAGGAAAAAAGTAGTGAGTATGTACTGTGGGAGGCAGAAGGGCAATCCATTCCTTTCTTCGAATAATACATACATATTGTAAAGGATTGGCCGAGTTAAAGCACCTAATATACACCAGAACTTAACATACCTTGATTATTCTTCTTAACTCCTTTGGGATAAAGTGCTGCCACACAGTTCCTCCCCACTCTCCCTCTAGGCTTATCCACAAGGTAAGTGGGCAAGGATATTCCGTGAGACCGATAGCCGTAGCTGGATTATGAGCTAATATATTATCTAATTTGTGGTGTCTTAATGATGTTTTCGGGGGATAAAAAGACTGATATTTATATTAAATTATTTTTTTTCTCGCAAAGAATTAGCTCTTTATAGGTACTGTAGTAGCGGTTGGGAACTGCCGTAGCGCAATGGTTAAATGCTCGACTCGGGAGGTAACGGACCCACATTCGATACCAAGGCGGGGTTAGAGGAAGAGCATCCAGCCTTTTTTCCTCAACTTCATTCTGTGTGTGTCCCCTCCTGAATGGGGACTAATATTGACCCATAAAACTTATAGAAATACCTTAGCAGTTCTAGAAAACTAAAATATTATAATATATGAGCAGTATGTGAAATATATCTTGCCCCTGGCCGGGATTCAAACCAAGGGCACATCATCGGTGTGTCAAGGCGCTACCAACTATGCCAACCGATGATATATCTTAGGTTCCAATTCCGACCAGGAGCATAATAACTTTCGTGTTTTAACACATAATAATGTGTTTATATGATCACTTTGGCTATCTTGTTTAAAAATCTTTTTTCGTAAAGCGTGTCTGGTTTTTTCATGGGTCCTAATTATGATCTATCACGAATTGTCGTGTTGAAATAAAGAGAAAAATATAAGTATCTTTATTACGAATATTCTCTGTGACTTGCAATATGACTGTTTTGAGGCAGGGCAATTGACCCTTAGAGTATTAATGAGGTTAGCAAGGGCATGCACTCAGGGTAACGATTGCACCTGCCAGAAAAGTCCTTCGCAAAAAGGCAACTGTCCTGGCCCTTGGTAGAAAAGGGAGTCCGTGTCGTAAAACCGGAACAAGCAATCTCTGTTACGAATATTCTCGGTGACTTGCATTATGACTGTTTTGAGGCGGGACAATTGCCCCTTAGAGTAATAATGAGGTTAGCAAGGGCATGCACTCAGGGTAACGATTACACCTGCCAAAACAAGTCCTTGGCAAAAAGGCAACCGTCCTAACCCTTGGTAGAAAAAGGAGTCCATGACGTAAAACCGGAACAAATAATCTTTATTACGAATATTCTCTGTGACTTGCATTATGACTGTTTTGAGATAGGGCAATAGACCCCTAGAGTAAACATGAGGTTAGCAAGGACATGCACTCAGGGTAGCGATTACACCTGCCAAAACAAGTCCTTCGCAATGGCAACCGTCCTAGCCCTTGGTAGAAAAGGGAGTCCGTGACGTAAAACCGGAACAAACAATCTCTATTACGAATTTTCTCTGTGATTTACATTATGACTGTTTTGAGGCAGGGCAATTGCCCCTTAGAGTAATAATGAGGTTAGCAAGGGCATGCACTCTGGGTAGCGATTTCACCTGCCAAAACAAGTCCTTTGCAAAAAGGCAACCGTCCTAGCCCTTGGTAAAAAAGGGAGTCCGTGACGTAAAACCGGAACAAACCATCTCTATTACGAATATTCTCTGTGACTTGGATTAGGACTGTTTTGAGGCAGGGCAATTGCTCCTTAGAGTAATAATGAGGTTAGCAAGGGCATGCACTCAGGGTAACGATTACACCTACCAAAACAAGTCCTTCGCAAAAAGGCAACTGTCCTAGCCCTTGGTAAAAAAGGGAGTCCGTGACGTTAAACCGGAACAAACCATCTCTATTACGAATATTCTCTGTGACTTGGATTAGGACTGTTTTGAGGCAAGGCAATTGCTCCTTAGAGTAATAATGAGGTTAGCAAGGGCATGCACTCAGGGTAGCGATTACATCTGCCAAAACAAGTCCTTCGCAAAAAAGCAACCGTCCTAGCCCTTGGTAGAAAAGGGAGTCCATGACGTAAAACCAGAACAAACAAGCTCTATTACGAATATTCTCTGTGACTTGCATTATGACTGTTTTGAGGCAGGGCAATTGCCCCTTAGAGTAATAACGAGGTTAGCAATGGCATGCACTCAGGGTAACGATTACACCTGCCAAAACAAGTCCTTCGCAAAAAGGCAACCGTCCTTGCCCTTGGTAGAAAAGGGAGTCCGTGACGTAAAACCGGAACAAACAAGCTCTATTACGAATATTCTCTGTGACTTGCATTATGACTGTTTTGAGGCAGGGCAATTGCACCTTAGAGTAATAATGAGGTTAGCAAGGGCATGCACTCAGGGTAACGATTACACCTGCCAAAACAAGTCCTTCGCAAAAAGGCAACCGTCCTTGCCCTTGGTAGAAAAGGGAGTCCGTGACGTAAAACCGGAACAAACAATGTTTATTACGAATATTCTCTGTGACTTGCATTATGACGGTTTTGAGGCGGAGCAATTGCCCCTTAGAGTAATAATTGGCACTTAAGAGGATTTCTTCCTTAGGACGAATGCCCCTTAGGAAAATTGTCCTTAAGACTATTGCCCCTCAGTACAATTGCCCTTAACACAATCCCTCAGGGGGATTTCCCTCTAGGACAGCTTCCCCCTAGAACAATTGCCCTTTAATAATGAGTACTATAGTTTACAGTACTATTTTTCACTCCTCATTTATTGCTAAATAAACCTAACCTAACCTAACCTAATCTAACCCAACCCATACAATCATTCTTTTCATTCTTTATTACTTCATGATAAGATATATTTCACTTTACTGTTATCAAGGGACAATTGGATGTTTTTGCAATAGGAGTTAAGGGCTGTTGTCCCAGGGTCAATCGTCCCAGGCACAGTTGTCCAATGGGGCAGTTCTTTGGTAAATGATGTCTATATTTTTACAGTTTCTTTCTACTTTTCCTTGAGAGTAAATAACAGGCTGCGACAGCAGAAGTGCTGAAGTGTTTCAGAAACTCAGCGTTTCTGAAAGGGAGCGCCCGGGCGCATTGGTACGTCCAGGGAGCTGCCCGGGCGTAATTGGTGCGTCCAGGGAGCGCCCGGGCGCATTGGTGCGTCCAGGGAGCGCCCGGGCACATTGGTGAGTCTTGAAAGGCAGCAGGTGCCCCCCAGGTCTAGTTTCCGTCATTTGATATATTAAATTGGATGCCAAATTCCTTCATCTTGAAGAAGAAATTAATAATCCATTACCTTTTCCTTTGTTCTAGGGATTTAAAAAATAATTATCACTCAAAAAAATAGCAGTTTCTTTATAAATCCCTTTAAATGAAAACTCTCTCGCGAATCTTCTTCTGGAAAACTAACCAAAAAATAACTATAAAAGGAAATTTTCTTCTTTAGCCTTCTGGTATTATTTTTTGTTGTTGTCCGTAATGAACGCCTCTTTCATTCGTCCGATGTATTTGTTTCATCCTTTGTAAAGTTTATAATTAGATTAAAAGTCTCTATTTTCATATATTTCATCCTTAATACCAGTTACGAATAAAGGTTTGGGTGGATGGATGGAGTAAGGAGTGCCCTGCATGATAGGAGGATGGATTTGAGGGAAGCAAGTGAGCGTGCTAGGAATAGGAATGAGTGGCGAGCGATTGTGACGCAGCTCTGATGGGCATCTGCTGTTACCACGGGGCTGCATCTTATAGAGGTAGCCCGGTGGTAGGGGCAGTAGGGGAGTTGGCATTATGAAGCGACACGGGGTAGTGGAAGAGCCGGGAGGATGGGCTGTGACACTCCAGCAGTGCCATCTGAACGGTCGCTAGCTCCCTTGGCATTGGCCATAGAGCAAAGTAATCTCCTTATTTTTTTATGTCGACTACCCCCCAAATTGAGGGAAACAGCCAAGGTCAATGGATATTGAGTTTCTCATTTAAAATGCAATATCGTGAAAATAAAAAAATAAAAAATATTTCAGGAGACTTCTTTCTTATTTTCCTATTTTCAAATTTCATGACTAAGTTTTTCCTTATTATATCTCAAAGTGCGCCATAGAATTTTGGGTATTCTTCAAAGTCACCCTGAAGTTAAAAAAAAAAATAGAAAAAATAAATAAATAAGAAACGTTGGACTTCAACTATTCATTGCAACTTCCAAGTTTGGGCATCTGGGTATCTGGGTATTTCCTATGGCATATGATGTCTACATTTTTACACTTTTTTTTTCCATTTCGTTGAGAGTAAATAAGAGGCTACCACTGCAGAAAAAAGTGTTGAGATTTAAGGTGTTAACACGTGTTAGTTTATGATTGAAGAGACAGTCTTATATAATCTGTGATCTTGAATCTTGATTACAAGAACTCGATAAGATCTCACCCCGGAACGTCCTCAAAGAGGTGTAAATACTCCCAGGTCAAGACTTGGAACTTAAAAACAGGTTTCTATTGCATTTTCCATGTATATAAAGAGGAAATATGAGTTTGGAAACATCTTATTTTTTCATAAAGGGAAAATCCTAACATTGTAACAAGTTAAATAATATAATTTTGGACGTACTTATCATGGGAAATTTCATTTTTATAAATAAAAAAATGAATTTGGAAACTTTTTGTTATGTATTTTTTGTTTATACGGGGAAAGACATGCATAATAATAAGTTTAGTGAGAATATAAGAATTAAAAGCCTTGATTTTAGTTACTATATAATGAAAGTTTCTTCATATATATAAAAATAGATTAATATTTCTTTTTTATTTTTATATACAAGGAGAACACTTGAATCATGATAAATTCTCTTAAAGATAGTAGTCCAAAGCCTCTACCGCCTTAGCTTAACTGATAGAGTGCTTGACTCGAAAAGTGATGAAATTGGGTTCGAACTCACGGCGGGGTGTTAGGAAGGACATCCACCCTTAATTCCCCAGCTTCAGTCACGTATGCGTCCGCCAACAAATGGGACTAATAGTAACATATATCGTAAGAAAAAGGAAAGATTTTTATGAGAGATAAGAACAAATACTAATATCCCAGTTTTTAAAAAGAATATTCGAAAATGCCATGATTATTAAGTCTCTTTGTGTGTGTGTGTGTGTATATATATATATATATATATATATATATATATATATATATATATATATATATATATATATATATATATATATATATATATATATATATATATATATATATATATATATATATAAAACAACCCCTGACCAGGATTCGAACCCAAAACACTCTTGACAATCTAATACTTTGCTTAATGCTTTACCGATTGTACCACTGAAGAGCTTGAAAGAGCCAGGAAACCCTCTCAGCTAATTGCTGGAGCTAGGGAATGAAACACTACAGCATTATTCTGTTCATTATACTCCCTCGTTCCAACTCATTTGTGGCTTGGATTTCTTATTTAGTTCAAATCCCTGCTATATAGGCATCCACAACGATCAGATAAACACAGTATTATATTTGTAAATATGAAGTAAGTTTTTGGCCCAGACCAGGATTCGAGCCTGGAACGCACTTGACAAGACAACAGTATGCCTTAGACGCTACCAGCTGTACCACGGAAGTT
This sequence comes from Halocaridina rubra, assembly GCA_037179515.1. Taxonomy (NCBI): domain Eukaryota; kingdom Metazoa; phylum Arthropoda; class Malacostraca; order Decapoda; family Atyidae; genus Halocaridina; species Halocaridina rubra. The sequence continues at coordinate 15,463 of JAXCGZ010002128.1, forward strand.
ATTAAAGAAGTAGGACGCCTCTTAGCTAACTGCTCGAGCTTGGGAATGATTGCACTCAACCGGATGTTCTTAGTCATGTATACTCCCTCATCCCAACCTCAGTCATAGCTTGCTTTTGCAATTAGTTCAAAACTGCTCTGGTACGTTGTATGCGGCACTATCCCCTTTATAGGGGTGGACAGGCAGTGTATGACTGGGGAATTAAAGCTAGATGCTTTGTTGTTTTAGATTCTCCACCCACGCATGGGTGGAACGGGTCATGGAGGACCCATAGGGGGTCGCCAGCCGGCACAGGCCCCAACCCCCCAATGTGGTACCCTGCCACAACAGTGCCCTCCCCAGTAAACAGCTTACACTCTCTTGCCTGGACGAGGCACGATCCCTCGACCTCGCGAATGCGAGGCCAGCGCGTTACCACTCTACTAGCCATGAGGTTAGCTAGATGCTTTTCCTAATGTTCCATGGGGGCTCGATCTCGGGTCTGTCAAACCTCGCGTCGAGTACTCTAACCACCCGGCTGCTCTGGTCCCAGCTCAAATTCTCGTTTCATAATATTAAAATAGAAATGTACGAATAGCTCTGAAAAGTGTATACATACATCTTTTTCGTTACAACAACGCTTCTTGCTGGCTTTTTTTTTTAATCTTTTCTTCTTTTCCCCAGCCACGCTATACTCTCTCTCTCTCTCTCTCTCTCTCTCTCTCTCTCTCTCTCTCTCTCTCTCTCTCTCTCTCTCTCTCTCTCTCTCTCTCTCTCTCTCTCTACACACACACACACACACACACACACACACACACACACACACACAACGGTTGTAAATCATAAGAGACTTGTTTAAGAGCCAAAGATCACGAGGTAGATCTTCAAGCAAGGAAATGGTCGTGAGAAATATTGAATTTTGCTTTAATTGTGAACCATTATATCTATCCAGAGGGTTCTCAAGATGTTTAAAAGTCGATATATTTTCTTTTTGTGAAGAGTCATCTGTATTTTTTACTTTTTTTCTTATTTTGGATTTTGAAAATGCGACTAAGTTTTAATAATTAGAGTCGTTATCCTGGAGATGGACCTTAGTAAAACAAAGTCGTTATTTTTACGTGAAAACTTCTTCTGTTTATTTTTTTTTTATTTTGGAATTATTTTTTTACAGCTCAGTGGTAAAGCGCGCTAGTAGGTAGCTGACTAGTAATAATAATAATAATAATAATAATAATCCTTTATTCCAATGTACATTGGGTATTTAAATAAGATACATATATATTCCAGATAGACATCTGTGGTGTACGATATAGACATACTAAAACAAACAAATCATAAAGATGAGTGTACCATTAAAATTTACAAGTAAAATCTTCCTTTAAGAGCAACTTCTTAAGATTATATTTAAAAGTATGCACTGAAACAGCATTTTTTAGTTCTCTGGGAAGCTGATTATATAAATGAGGTCCACGAATGTTTATATCTCTTGAGCCAATATCAGTTTTAGACCTTCGTACTAATAAATCTTCCCCTTGACGGGTAGTTAACCCGGTAACTGAGCTTACTGTAGAAAAATTATACAAGCAATCAGGAATATTGTTTCTTAGTATATTAAAAACAAAGGTACATATATCAAAAACATATTTATCTCTAATCTTTATCCATTCTAGATCTTTTAAAACAGGAGAGATGTGCTCGTATTTTCTTACATTGCCAACAGCCACTCGTGCTGCAAAGTTTTGTAACTTTTGTATTCTTTGTAATTGAGTCTTATTGGTACATCCCCAAACTTTGAGACAGTAATTAATTAAACTCATAGCTAAGGACTGGACAATTATTATACGAGTTGATGTTTCAAATGAGTCTTTTACCCTATTTAGATATATTAGAGTACCCATTACTTTTTTATAAATTTCATCTATATGCATTTCAAAATTCATGTAACGGTCGAAATAGACACCTAGGTTCTTTACCGAGTTCATTGGCTTAATGATATTACCGTTAAAATTTATATGAAGATTGTCATCAACTTCTGATAATAATTGTCTGGATCCGATAA
>JAXCGZ010002128.1:27500-65000 GCA_037179515.1 Halocaridina rubra
TATTATTATTATTATTATTATTATTATTATTATTATTATTATTATTTTTATTATCATTATTATTGTTAGTAGTAGTAGTAGTAGTAGTAGTAGTAGTAGTAGTAGTAGTAGTAGTAGTAGTAGTAGTAGTAGTAGTAGTACTGTTATAATTATTATTATTATTATTATTATTATTATTATTATTATTATTATTATTATTATTATTGTTGTTGTTGTTAATAATAATAATAATAATAATAATAATAATAATAATAATAGTAATAATAATAATAATAATAATAATAATAATAATAATAATAATAATAATAATAATAATAATAATAATAATAATAATAATAATAATAATAATGCATGAGGCAGAGAATGGGCATTGAAAGAAGGCTGTTGATAAATTAGAGCAGAGAGTGTTGATATGGTTTGGACACATGGTTAGAATGATTGTCAAAAGACTAGCAAAGAGAGTGCAGAAGTTGTTGGAGCAAGCCCAAAAGGAAGACCTAGAATGAAATGGATGGATTGAGTGAAAAAAGCATTAGATGCATGTGGTATGTCAGTAAAGCAGGGTAGAGAAAGTTCAAGAAATGGGAATGAGAGGAGAGTGATTGTGTATAGGTTACGCGGGCCAAAGTAGGTTTTCGCACATGTCAACACAGTAATATTGGATGGTCTCCATGCCATTAAGCGGTGGGTATAAACCAGCTTCAGGTCCCTGGCCTATAAGCAAATTCTTGTTCACTTAGCCTGTGGAATACCCAAGCAGGGTGGTGGAGGGAATTGTTGCTGCCATTTATCCCCAAAGAGCTAAGAGGAGAGTGATCAAGGTATGCTTGGCTCTGGTAAATGAATGTGCTTTGACAGGCCATCCTCTTACATTGTATATATATATATATATATATATATATATATATATATATATATATATATATATATATATATATATATATATATATATATATATATATATATATATGTATATATATATATATATATATATATATATATATATATATATATATATATATATATATATATATATATATATATATATATATATATATATATGTATATATATATATATATATATATATATATATATATATATATATATATATATATATATATATATATATATATATATATATACATATATATATATATACATATATATATATATATATATATATATATATATATATATATATATATATATATATATATATATATATATATATATATATATATATATATATATATATATATATATATATATATATATATATATATATATATATATATATACACGTGCATAGGTTTCTATGTATGTATTTATATTTTTATGTATTATTATTATTATTATTATTATTATTATTATTATTATTATTATTATTATTATTATTATTATTATTATTATTATTATTATTATTATTATTATTATTAGTTTGAACATTAAGTTGGTCAGAATAGAATGATAGCGATTCTGGGAAATATATTTATAAACATTTGCAATTAGTTTTCTATACGATCCGTGTAACAGGCACTCCATATATATAAGATTTTTTTTCACATACTTTTGTTGAAAACTGGCTGGCTTGTTCTCTTAAGGGCGGTTTACACGGTCAAACGGTTCGTCGAACGCGGTTCGACAGGCAAGTGTTTGAAGTGATGGTTGTCGAACACGTTCGACAAACATGTTCGACAACCAAATACCCCGTTCACACGTTCGAACAGCACTTCAAACACTTGTCTGTCGAACCGCGTTCGACGAACTGTTTGACCGTGTAAACTGCCCTTTACATGAAGAGCAATGTTTCAATATATTTCCCCAAACCTAAACACGTGGTCCTGACAGATAATTCTTCAATTTTGGTAATGAGACTGGTTCTTAATTACCAATTTCCCGTTATTAATATTTAGTTAACTGTCATTGAAACTTTCACCCTTAAATGAATATAGCAGAGACATTAAAAAAAAAATTATTTCACCCAGTGCTGCTATCTCATACGAGAAACGCCGCTAATATCCTTTTCTTATTTCCAAATGACTTGTGAAATATTTATTCATTAGGAAAGATTCTTTGTATTTCATCCAATAGTCTCTGTCAGAGAGGAGATTTATGGATGTGGTGAGGGAGGACACGAGAGTGTGTGGCGACCCCTGACGTGAGAAGCCAAAAAAATGTGATGATAATGAGTCTCGGCCAAACGAATAGAGCTACTCCTCTCTCCTTCCTATCTTCAAGTGACTGGCAAAGAATTATTGGAGAAATTATTCTCTCTCTCTCTCTCTCTCTCTCTCTCCTCTCTCTCTCTCTCTCTCTCTCTCTCTCTCTCTCTCTCTCTCTCTCTCTCTCTCTCTCTCTCTCTCTCTCTTTCCACCCAGTGCATATTTCCCAGTCAAAAATATGCCACTACGCTCTCCTTCTCACCCTCTAGGGGAGTATGGCGAGGAGTTATTCGAGTAAATATAATTTCTATTCCTAATGTGTCTGTCTTCATTATTTCCATTTCCTCTGGAAAGATTCACTTTACCAGGAGGTATTAGAATTGCCCCTTGGACAATTGCTCCATAGATTAATTGCCCAACCCAACCCTGTCCATCACAACCTAACCAGAAATTTGATAATATATAGTTCACATTGAATTTGTGTCCATTCATTTTTTATTACATATTTCACTTTCGTGTTATCAAGTGGCAATTGCCCACTTGTACATGAAGAGTTAGAGGTTTTTGTTCTTGGGGCAATCTTCCGTACCCCCATTTCACTAAGTAAGTGTGCGTCACACTAAAAATTCCAATGTTCTCCTTACCAACAAGGTGCCTATAACGAAGATCTTTTCTGGTGAAAAAATCTTTTTTTTCACTCGCTGTGTCTTTGTCACGCGAAAAACGCCACGACTCTCTCTTCCGTGTCACCCACTAGTGCTACTTGGAAAAATTGTTTTCGTATAAAAATAATTTTTTTTTTTCATCCACTGTGTCTTTGCCACGCGAAAAACGCCACGACTCCCTCTTCCGTGTCACCCACTAGTGCTACTTGGAGAAATTGTTTTCGTATAAAAATATGTCTTTTTTCACGCACTGTGTCCTTGTCACGCGAAAATCGCCACGACTCTCTCCTCCGTGTCAACCACTAGTGCTTCTTAGAAAAATTGTTTTCGTATAAAAATGTTTTTTTTTTTCACCCACTCTGTGTTTGTCACCCGAAAAACGCCACGACTCTCTCTTCAGTGTCACCCACTAGTGCTACTTAGAAAAATTGTTTTCGTATAAAAATATCTCTTTTTTTTACCCCCCTGTGTCTTTGTCACCCGAAAAACGCCACGACTTTCTCTTCCGTGTCACCCACTAGTGCTACTTGGAAAAATTGTTTTCGTATAAAAATATGTTTTTTTTTCATCCACTGTGTCTTTGCCACTTGAAAAACGCCACGACTCCCTCTTCCGTGTCACCCACTAGTGCTACTTGGAGAAATTGTTTTCGTATAAAAATATGTCTTTTTTCACCCACTGTGTCCTTGTCACGGGAAAATCGCCACGACTCTCTCCTCCGTGTCAACCACTAGTGCTTCTTAGATAAATTGTTTTCGTATAAAAATGTTTTTTTTTTCACCCACTCTGTGTTTGTCACCCGAAAAACGCCACGACTCTCTCTTCCGTGTCACCCACTAGTGCTACTTGGAGTAATTGTTTTCGTATAAAAATATGTCTTTTTTTACCCACTGTGTCTTTGTCACGCGAAAAACGCCACGACTCTCTCTTCCGTGTCACCCACTGGTGCTACTTGGAGAAATTGTTTTCGTATAAAAATATATATTTTTTTACCCATTGTGTCATTGTCACGCAAGAAATAGCACTACCCTTGCTTTCGTATCATTTTGGAGTGGCTTTGGATAAGATTTTCCTCTATTAGAAAGATATTTAATTCACCCATCGCGTCTGGTTGACACGAAAAAACGCTACTACTCTCTTTTTCGTATCCTCCCCAAGGGCCTCTCGGGAAAACCATTTTCGCGTAAAAAGATCATTTTACACCCACAGCGTCTGTGTCATAGAAAAACCTACGAAAAACGCCACTAAACTCTCTTTCTTATCACCAACTAGTGGTTTTTTTTTTTTAAATTTAATGTTCAAGTAAAAAGATCACTCTTTTTTCACCCACAGCGTCTGTGTAACATGAAAAGCGCCACTACGCTCTCTTCGTTTCACCCACTAGTGCCTTTTGGAAAGACCATTTTCCAGTAAAAAGAAAAATCCTTTTTTTTCACCCATTGCGTCTGTGTGAAATTTTATCCAGATGGAGGAAGAGAGAGAGAGAGAGAGAGAGAGAGAGAGAGAGAGAGAGAGAGAGAGAGAGAGAGAGAGAGAGAGAGAGAGAGAGAGAGAGAGAGAGAGAGAGAGAGAGAGACTCGGCGTTTATATTTGCGATATCAGTTTTAATATCAACCGTGAAGAATCTGGGATTCTCTTATCTATTTCTCTGAGGGTAATAATTAAATATAGCGGAGCGTGTGATTAGTGTCCCTATGTCGTGACTTTCAATTATAGGCGTGTCCTGGGGATTATTGAGGGCAAGTCGCCAATCCCCAACATTTCTCCGTCTCTTGATACTAATCGAGCTGTGACTTGTCATTTCTTGACCATGAGAAAGAAGTCGCCTTTTTTTTTTTTTTTTTAGTATGACTCGAAAGGGACCAAAAGATAAAAAAAATAATAAAAAAGATATATAAATAAAACATGATTGAAGTAATAAATATATAAATTTGTATTTAAATATTTAATTAGATAAATTAAGGGATATTATAAAGAAATATGACAAATTATGCTAAGGGCACAAATGAAAGCTATGGAAGGCGCGCATAAAGTGATCACTGTATAAGTCAAACTTAGCCAGTTTTACGTCACGGCCTCCCCATTCTAGTCAGGGCTAGGACGGTGCCTTCTTACAAAGGTCAGTATATAAATGGATAAATAAATGCCAAGATGAAAAGAAATAATACTCAAAACTTACATTGAAAAAAAAATTAGAATTATATTAATGAAACGGGAATAGAGTAATAATTATATACAGGGTGTCCACAAAGTCTGGGTAAATAGGAAATTTCACTATGCAGAGCTGTTCAAACGAGTTCACCTGAATTTTGTAAAGCGCATCAAATTATGCATTGAAAATGATGGAAATCATATTGAAAATATTATTTATTAACATTAGATTTAAATAAAATTATTTTGTTTTAAAAGTATGTGTTAATCTCCTGTGTACCCAGACTTCGTCTGGATTCACAGGAGATTAACACATACTTTTAAAACAAAACAATTTTATTTAAATCTAATGTTAATAAATAATATTTTCAATATGATTTCCATAATTTTCAATGCATAATTTGATGCGCTTTACAAAATTCAGGTGAACTCGATTGAATAGCTCTGCATAGTGAAATTTCCTATGTACCCAGACTTTGTGGACACCCTGTATATCAGTCTGTATATAAACATAACTTTAAATAAATGCTAAAAATAAATAGATAAACTCATAAAAGTAAAAAACAATGATGATGTATGATCATTAACCTGTATTTTTAACATTATCTTTAAAGCACAATTTATTTATTTATTTATTTATTTATTTTTGCATTTCTTCTTCTTCTTCTTCGTCTACATCTTTTCCCACTTTTATGTGGGGTCGATGTTTCTAGCCAGTGTTCTCCATTTATTTTATATTATTGAGCCTATTTCGGTATATTCACGATGCTAATTAATTCAGCTTTATTTTGTAAATGTTTATCTATTTTTTAATGCTTCATAAAAAGATTTTATATTATTTATTTTTTTATGTTTCATAATTTTGTTATTATTTTTTTTTTTGAGTCAGCACCAATATCTTTTCATGATATGTACATACACATGTTATTATTTCCTAATTTTCGTCATTTTTTTTTTATATTCTACTCTTATGTAATATAATTTTTAGTTAGGCTGAATTATTCATTGTTTTACTCTCTGTTTATCGTTATATAATGTGATTTTTTTTCAAAAAGAGTATCATTAATCTTATTTTTACTTTTTTATTTATATCTATTTATCATTTTATTGTCTGTTCACATTTTTATCATATTTATCTTAAATTACTTTTTATGTATTTGTTTATTTGATATAATTTAATTAATTTATTGTACATTAATTTTATGCTATAAATGTAATATTGTGTAATTCTTACTTAAAGGAAATTATTATTAAAAGAATTCATTCATTCATTTGACATTTATGATAATAAATTTTTATTATTATGTACTCTAGATTTCTTCGCAGATAAAAACCAAATGGTACAATAAATTGTGAGGCTAATGTTGAAAATAGTTAAATATGAGTTAACTTTTATTATTATTATTATTATTATTATTATTATTATTATTATTATTATTATTATTATTATTATTATTATCATTATTATTATTATTATTCTATATATTTTTCTCCTGCATTTGGAATGAGATCCAGCAACCTCTAGACCAGCTTGGCACACAGTGCCACAGAGGTCAAGCTTTCCCCCTTTCATTCATTCTGATGGTTCTATAGCTTGCTCTTCCACTGACATAGCCACTCTCTTTGGCTCTCATTTTTCTGCCAGTTCTTCCATAAGCGATTCCAGCGCACCTGTCCCTAATCTTTACCCCTCTCTAACCCAATACCCTCCCATATCCTTTCTTCACGCAAAGTTCATAAGGTTCTTCGCTCGCTAAAGACGAACAAGGCATCTGGTCCCGATGGTATCCCTGAGAGGTTCCTTAAGGAATTTGCAGTTGAACTGGCTCCCATGCTTTGCTGTCTTTTTCGCCTCATTCTCTCAACCAGTATATATCCTTCCTTTTGGAAGCATGCTCAATTGCAGCCTGTTCCTAAGAAGGGTGACCGCTCTTTTCCTTCAAACTGTTGACCTATTGCCCTTACCTCTTCTATCGCAAAAGTTTTTGAAACTTTGCTTAATGATCACTTGCTTCCGCAAGGCAATATCCACTGGTGACCTCCTTTCATATCTTTCTCATTATGGTCATCTTCTCTTAGGAACTATGGCAAATCCTTTGTCGTCGCCCTTGATAACTCTAAGGCTATTGACAGAGTCTGGTACAAGGCTCTATTGGCCAAACTCCCTGCCAATGGTTTTACCCATTCTCTCTGTTCTCTGATTTCTAGTTTTCTTTCTGACCGTTTTATATCTGTAGTTGTTGACGGTGTGATATCTAGCCCATTCCCCTGTTACCAGTGGTGTTCCACAGGGCTCTGTTCTTTTACCTGCTCTGTTCCTCTTCTTCATCAATGATCTTATGCAATCACCATATTTCTCTCTTCTTCACGCCTTTGCCGACGATTCTACCCTTCATTTTTCCTCTGCCTTTTCTTCACAACCTTCATCTGCTACTTGTAATCAGTCTCGTATCACTCTTTCTTCTACTCTCATTTCCGATTTGCAGAGGGTATCTGAGTAGGGCACCCAAAATTTTGTTAAATTTAATGCCTCCAAGATGCAGTTTCTGGCCATCTCTCTATCTTCTCCTTTTCCTGATATCCCTATTGTCTTCAAAACTATCGAAATTTACCCTTTTAATTCTGTCAACATAGTAGGAATCCAGATAGTCTCTAACTTGCATTAGAGGAATCATATAATCTAAATATCTAAATTTGCATCCAAAATATTGATGGTTCTGTTTTGTTTTCGTCATTACTTTAACTCTTTACAGTTACTTAAAATCTATAAAGGTCTTATCCGTCCCTGCTGAGAATACTGCTCACACATCTGGGGTGCTTCTTCTTATACTTATCTCCTTGATAGGGTTGAATCTAAGGCAGCCAGATTCATTAATGATGCTTCTCTTATTTCTAATCTGGATTCTCTTTCTCTTCGCCGAAAGGTATCATCCCTTTCTCTTTTCTATCGCCACTACTTCCAACGCTGCTCTGATGAGTTGGTGAGTTGTATCCCTCCCCCACTGCCGAGGCCCCGTAACACTCGGCTAGCGGTCTGTACGGTGCTTAGATTTGTAGCTTTTGGATTGGTCGGTGCAGTGACTGCTTCTTCCTATCTACCTCCAGACTCTGGAACTCTCTTCCTCCTTCTATCCTTCCTAATTCTTATATCCTGTCTGCTTTCATATAGCGGATATATCGTCATCTCAAGGCCTAATCCGCCATATACCTAGGTCCGCAGTACTTTTACTATTCTTTCAGCCTATCATTTTCCTTTGTGTATCATTACCTCATCTCTGCCTTGTCCATAACCTTTTTCTTTTCCTAAGTCTTGGTGTTTTCTCGTGCCTTGGCCTTTTGTTGATAGGGGCAGTTTTTATGGCCTTTCCCAGTGTCAAACTTATAAAATAAAATCATGTACTGAATCTATTACTGATTTTTCCGACTGACAGAGGACACTCTTATTTCTTCTTTTCTGAGCTTCTCATAAGTCATAAAGCGGTGCCATATTACAAGCAATGCCTGAGTGCCATCTCCTCATGCTACAGATATTCTAATAATATCTATCTCTGTTTTAATAATAATAATAATAATAATAATATAATAATAATAATAATAATAATAATAATAATAATAATAATAATAATAATAATAATAATAATAATCTTTATTTCCATTTTCACAATGGTCATTCTTTTACAAGATGTAATAAGGTCATTTACATACAAAGAATTAAGCCAGTAAATAAAAAAGAATAATATAGAATTTGATGTCATTGTTTATATAATAGGTAAATACTTTCGACAAAATTGTGGAGTATTGCACGAGTAAATATGCAGTAAAGACGTGGATGAAACAATGAAATAACTAAATTTTACATAACAATATGTGAGAATTATAATCTTTGGCAGTAAATATGTAAAAAAAAACAAAAAAAAAAACGTGTAAGATGAGTGTCACGTATCATCGAGATAAACGTTTACACATGTTTTTGTTTGAAAATGTTTACAAATGTTTGAAAGGTTTTGATGTTGAGTGCGAAGACGAGGTATTCTTTTATCAGGTCGAGTTAGCATTGAACTGGCAAATCTCTCACTTAGAGAGCTCGAAAGGGCAATTCACACCATTAGTCAATAAAAAAAAACATCCAAAATATAGAAGAAAATAATGTTAAGAAAAGTGTTTCTTAGGCCGAGTTGAAATCCAGAGATGCATTATTTTAATTTTTTGTTTTTCCTGATTTATTTTTTCCTTTGGTTTTGCGTCACGGTTAACGTTCCCTTTCTACATAACTAAAGAACCAAGATGTTCGTGAGTTTGTACAGGTTTTACGTCACGGACTCCCTTTTCAAGTAAGGGCCAGGACGGTTGCCTTCTTGCGAAGGACTTATTTTGGCAGATGTAATCGTTACCCTGAGTGCATGTCCTTGCTAACCTCAGACCGTGGCGGGGCGCGAACCCTCGACCTGACGCCTCAGAGTCGCGGACGCTACCGCTTGAGCCACGGCGACTACTATGAATAAAAGAACCAAGATGAGTAACTCCAAAAACCCGATATAGACTGAAGTTCAATAACCCTTTACGAGTATATTGTTAGGTTGGGTTTGATTTGGTTGGGTTAGGTTAGGTTAATTTAGTGTAGGTGACTTGCATTGTGAATGTGAATAACCTTTAAGCACCCCGGGGTTACCATTCTTTACAAGATCCGTAAAGCCTAGGTGAGCTTTTTTTTATTTTTTTTATTAAATAAGTGTACGTGGGGGCATGTGCACATGGGTACTCCCAGTGATATGCAATTGTTAACATTACAGTCTATATTTGATCTCCATATTCTAGGATTATTCTCTTGCTCTTTTATGTTAATTTTCTTTGATTTTGTTCACGGTAAATAATTTATTTTCTGACGTATGAATCTTCATTTCATTGTTTTTTTTGTTTTACAGTCAGATGATGCTTGAAGCCTAAAAGAATAAAAAGAGACACTATGACACACTCTCCTTGACGGCTAGTAGCGTGGGATTAATAAAATAATATATAATGTTCCGAGTTTACGTCAAGGACTCCCTTTTCTCAACCAAGGGCTAGGACGGTTGCCTTCTTGCGAAGGACTTGTTTTGGCAGATGTAATCTGTTCCCCTGAGTGCATGCCCTTGCTAACCTCAGACCGTGACGGGACGCAAACCCTCGACCTGACGCCTCAATGTCGCGGACGCTACCGCTTGAGCCACGGTGACCACAGTAAAATAATATTTAATAATTTTGTTAATTTTTTTCTAGGTTTAAATGTTGAATAATCTTTTTTTTGTATATGTTATCTATTTATTTACTTCTTTTAAAGTTTGAATTTTGACCAATTATATCCTGTTACTTAATTTAAGTTTTTTTTTATCTCATTGGTAGAGCACGCGAATCAGGAAGTGAAAAGCCTCTCTAACCTGGGTTCGATTCTGTAGCGGGGCGTTAAGCAGGATATCCAACCTTGATTCCCCTGCTCCAGCATATATATATATATATATATATATATATATATATATATATATATATATATATATATATATATATATATATATATATATATATATATATATACACACCAAACCCATATTCCCCCTTAAAAGGGGGCTGGCAGAGTCAAAGTAAATACTTTTGATCTTTTGTGGGAAGTAAATACAAAGGAATTCCCAGTCCCCTCGCTCCGTCCCAATTAGTCGACTTTTATGACACGCAGGGTAACACGGAAGAAGTATTATTACCCCCTCCCTCAGGGGAAATATATATATATATATATATATATATATATATATATATATATATATATATATATATATATATATATATATATATATATATATATATATATATATATATATATATATATATATATATATTGTATTATATTATGTTATATATTACTTTTCCATCATAGGGGGCCTCGGTAGCTCATTGGTAGAGCACGTGAGTCTGGAAGATACTAACGCAGACTCGATCTTCCTGCCTGGAAGTAAGAAGGGCATCCATCCTTGATCCTCCTTTTGGCTTCAACATGTCTCTGTCCACCCCCCATTCGAATGGGGACTAATTGTGATACATAAAATGGTGCTCTGGTTGCCTCGGTTGCTTATTGAAAAAGAGGGCTAGTTATAAAGTGACTGACGTTGGTTGTTTCCACCTCGGGGCGTTAGGAAGGGTATCCAGTCTTGATCCTTCAGTTCCAGGATGTTTGTGTCCACCCTCATATTGAAAACTAATTTGATACATAAAGCGGTATATCCTTTTCCTTCCATTAATTACCATCTCGTATATTCCAACATCCTATATAAAAACCCTCCCCCCTTTTTTTTAGGTCTGAACAGAGTAAGTCCAGATTGTTAAAATGTATTTTTTATTTTTCGTAATTCGGCTCAGTTGATTGTAAGACCAAGTAATCATCAGTTACGTAATTAGGTCCAATTGATTGTAAAACCAAGTATTCATCGTTATTGCAATCTCTTTCTATTGATTGTAAGACCAGCTGCTCATTTTTTCCGTTAACGGGTACAATTGATTGTAAAACCAACTGCGCATCATTGTGATCAGAGTCAATTTGTTGTAAGGCCAACTGCTCATCTTTTCCGTGATGAGATCCAATTTGTTGTGAGACCAACTGCTCATCTTTTCTGTGAGCAGGTCTAATTGAATGTAAGACCAATTGCTCATCTTTTCCATAATCAGGTCCAATTGATTGTAAAACTAAATGCTCATTATTTTGATCAAAACCATATTGTTGTAAGGGTAACTCCTCATCCTTTCCGTGATCAAGTCCCATTTGATTGTAAGACCAATTGCTCATCTTTTCCGTGATCAGGCTCAAGTGATTGTAAAATCAATTGCTCATCTTTTCCGTGATCAGGCTCAATTTATTGTAAGACCAGTTGTTAATTTTTTCCGTAATCAAGTCCAATTGATTTTGACCCCAACTGCTCATTTTTTTCCGTGATCTGGGCTAATTGATTATAAAGCCAACTGCTCTTCTTTTCCGTAATCAGGTCCAGTTGATTGTAAAACCAACTGCTCATCTTCGTGATCAGATCCAATTTATTTTAAAACCAACTGCTCATCTTTTCCGTGATCAGGTTCAATTGATTGTAAGATCGCCTGCTAATCTTTTCCGTAATCAAGTCCAAATGATTGTTAAACCAACTGCTCATCTATTCGTTGATCAAGTACAATTAATTGTAAGACCAATTGCTCATCTTCGCGATCAGGTCCAATTGACTGCAAGACCAATAGTTTGTCTTTTACGTGATCAGCTTCTGTTGATGTTAAAACCAATGCTCATCTTTTCCGTGATCAGCTCCAATTGATATTTTTTCTTCATCAAATTACTGTACATGGGGAACACGTGCACATGGGCACTCCCAGTGGTGTTGCAGTTGTTAAACATTACAATCTATATTTGGTCATGGTATAAATCAATATTAATAGAATTTGCAATCGATTTTGAAAAACATTGCAAGTAATTAATAACAGAATATAGTGTAGCAATATCTTGATGGCAGAAGAACACTGTGATTATTCATTAAGAGTAATATATTTTATACATGTAGTAATAATTTTCCTTTACTTGAACAGAGTTTATGAAGGATTCGAGCCTGATTGTAGGGTAATTGTAGTACAAACATTGATTTTAAGTATTCTCAACTACTGTCTGAGTGTTTGGGGTTCCACGACTAAGACCCAGATGTTACGAGTGAAAATGCTCCAGAATTTTGCTGCAAGAGTTGCCATAGGGGGGGGTGCATAAATATGATCACGTGACTCCCCTCTTTGAGAGATTGGGTTGGCTAAGGATGGACATGAAGTTCATATATAATATCTGTCTTTTAGTTTTTAAAATAAATCATGGAATATTACCGGAATGGCTCTTCTCATTGCCAACAGTTAATCAAGTGCGTATCAATAACGTCAACACCAGATATCAGAATTCTTTTTACGTGCCCAGAACTTCCACTGATATTGGGGCAAGAGCCTTAAATGTAATGGGCCCGAGACTTTGGAACTCTTTACCCGCAAACTTAAGAAGCTGTCAAACATTACCCTCATTTAAATCTCATCTTTTAAATCACCAACTTAATAAGTGATTTTAGTCTCATTATTATCCTCCCATTGGGTAGACGAAGTGTACGTAAGGTTGTTTTAATGTGTAAATATTTTGATTATGTGCTTTGCAAATTTCATTTGTTTCATTTTGGCATTTTACATTTGCTTCATTTTGACATTTTACATTTGTAATTTGTAATTAGATTAATTATCATGTAATAGCCATTTTTGATGGAATAAAGTTTTTTGACTTTTGACTTTGACTTTAGGTGCTATTATTTAAGTAATATCTCCACTTTACCACAGAAACATTACAGACACTTTGAAGCAGATATAGTATGACAGTTTTCAGATTAGAGTATTAAGTAGGTACATATACATATACATGCATGCACATGTATCTGTATATACGCATGCATATACTCATATGTAGATAACTAATTAGATGAGCAATAGCAATGCCACTGGGGCTTCATAATCATTATATATATATATATATATATATATATATATATATATATATATATATATATATATATATATATATATATATATATATATATATATATATATATATATATATATATATATATACATACATGCATGCATGCATGCATGCATGCATGCATGCATGCATGCATACATACATACATACATACATACATACATACATACATACATACATACATACATACATACATACATACATACATACATACATACATACATACATACATACATACATACATACATACATACATACATACATACATACATACATACATACATACATACATACATACATACATACATACATACATACATACATACATACATACATACATACATACATACATACATACATACATACATACATACATACATACATACATACATACATACATACATACATACATACATACATACATACATACATACATACATACATACATACATACATACATACATACATACATACATACATACATACATACATACATACATACATACATACATACATACATACATACATGCATGCATGCATGCATGCATGCATGCATGCATGCATGCATGCATGCATGCATGCATGCATGCATGCATGCATGCATGCATACATACATACATACATACATACATACATACATACATACATACATACATACATACATACATACATACATACATACATACATACATACATACATACATACATACATACATACATACATACATACATACATACATACATACATACATACATACATACATACATACATACATACATATATATATATATATATATATATATATATATATATATATATATATATATATATATATATATATATATATTTATATCTAGGAGAGAGAGTGAGAGTTTGTGGTAATCATTTCATCAAAAAGAGTTATTAGTCCTTCCCACCGATATATATGCATGCATACATACATACACATACACACGCAAACACGTATGCACTCATATATGCATACACATAAACACACATACAGGCACGAGCACACATACACGTGAAGAAAAAGCTTACATATGTATACACATATATGCACACATACACATATTCATACATTAAATGGCGGACCCATCGCCAACTGAGGGCGACACAACAAACAGACAAACAAACAAACATTTATTTCCATTTTGTACTATGGTTATTCTTATGCAATCTAAAAGTAACTTATAAGTAGACATAAAATTGAAGTATTAATTAAGAGGGCAATATATACTGTTAGATTAAATATGGTTTCCTAGAAAATAATAATACTGTAATAAAAATATAAACAATAATGTTAATAATAAAGTAATAATAATAACACTCGATACAGTATCGTTATTATCGGCATCATCACCATATTTGTTTTCCTTACGATGAGAATAATTAGTTCTTAACTTAGAGAAAAGAGAAGACGATAGCAAGGGCATGCGCTCAGGGTAACGATTACATCTGCCAAAACAAGTCCTTTGCAAAAACGCAACCGTCCTAGCCCTTGGTTGAAAAGGGAGTCCGTGAAGTAAAACCGGAACAAACAGAGGTTAGTGTTAAGGGAAATCATATTAAATCATTAAGTTTAGTTCATGTGTGAGCAGCATCTATTTGTCCAAAAGAAAACTATATAGTTTGCCTTTGAAAGCTGCGAAGGAAGATGAATTTTTAAGATGCTCTGGAATATTATTCCAGAGTGTTGGCCCTTTAATAGTGATCATCTTTGAACCTGCTTCTGTGTTTGTTCTTTTAATAAAGAGCTCACTACTCTGTCTTGTGTTGGTTCCCCTTATATCCCTGACTGTTTTTAAATCAAATAGCCAGCTAGGATAATGATGGTCCAAAATCTTGTATACAAAAACATAAATAGCATAAGCGACCTTGTTTTTTGCCCGCAGCCACGCAAGTTTATTGAGAGCTGGTGTGATGTGGTCATATTTTCTTATCTTCTGAAAGGACAGACTGAAACAACAGACTGAACATCGAGAACCCAGAGACATGGTAGGACCAGGCCCTGAGACGACGAGCATTTGATTGTAAGACCTTCTGCTCATCTTTTCTGAGATCAGGTTCAGTTGCTTGTAAAATTAACTGCTCATCTTCGTGATCAGGTTAAATTGATTGTAAGACCATCTGGTCATCATATCTGAGATGAAGTTCAGTTTATCGTAAAACCAACTGCTCAGCTTCGCGATCAGTCCCAGTTGATTATAATGCTAATTGCTTGTCTTCGGGATCAGGCCCAATTGATTGTAAGGACAATTGCTCATCTTCGCAATCAGGCCCAATTGATTGTAAGGCCAATTGCTCATCTTTGCGATCAGTCCCAATTGATTATAAGGCCAATTGCTCAACTTAGTGATCAGGCCCAATTGACTGTAAGGTCAACTGCTCATCTTCGCGATCAGGCCCAATTGATTGTAAAGTCAATTGCTCATCTTCGCGATCAGGCCCAATTGATTGTAAGGCCAATTGCTCATCTTCATGATCAGGCCCAATTGATTGTAAGGCCAATTGCTCATCTTTGCGATCAGGCCCAATTGATTGTAAGGCCAACTGCCCATCGTTACCGAATCAGCATGAAAAAGAGAGATACCCTATTCACCGCATATCATTTGTAAGGGAAATGAAACATTACCGGCGTCATACCCATGACCACAACAACCGCAACTGTGGCGGCTTCTCCCTCTCATATCAAGGCTGCGGTTACCATTTTTTTATTTTCTTTTTCAGTCTCCTTGTTAGGAAGATCCAGCACTTTGCCTTCCAATAGAAAGATGCCAATATCTAAGTAGTTTTTAATCTCTTTTAGCTCGTAAACAGTAAAGAAAAAGTCTGTTCTTTAGTAATGTACTTTAGAATTTCAGAAAAGATCCATTTGCTCTATAGATGGAAGAAGAAACTAAGTAGAAACTCGCGTCTCCTTTCAGCGAGAAGGCCGTTAAGACCGACCCCCTATTGTTGTAAATATATGACCCGGGCCGTTGTAATCACGAACAATCAGATCAACGATCGTGGCCCAAGAGAGTCGCCCTAGATAACACCAATCATGGCACCCCCGCTGTTTTACCAGACATTAATCAAGTATCATCAACTCCAGTTATCCCCCAATCTGGCACCGCCATCTGCTCTATAGCCATTGCCCCGTATCACTTATTTGTCGCTTCCTCTTAATATTCCAGATGTGTGGTTCAATTCCAATCCTTCCCTCAGATAAATACCTTTACCTTTTGGTGTAATTGCTTATGTACTCGTTCTCCTTTATTTGTTTTTTATTTCTTTATTTTTTTTTATTTTTTTTTTTTGCTCTGGATAACTTTTTTTTTGCATTTTTTTTTGGGGGGGTATTTTTGCATTCTTTGATCATCATCCATCCTAGTATCTGTTTTGCAATTTTACTTTGCTTATTGTAAGCTTTAGCTTCTCTTTTGCAATCTTACTCTGCTTTAGCGTTCACTTTAGTCATGCTTTTGCATTC
Source organism: Halocaridina rubra (assembly GCA_037179515.1). Taxonomy (NCBI): domain Eukaryota; kingdom Metazoa; phylum Arthropoda; class Malacostraca; order Decapoda; family Atyidae; genus Halocaridina; species Halocaridina rubra. The sequence continues at coordinate 44,516 of JAXCGZ010002128.1, forward strand.
TTTATCTGGTTATTATTCAACTTAACCATTATATTACATTCCTAATCTGGTCGGCGTTCACCCTAGCCTTTATATTGCATTCCTACACTGATTTTCGTTCACCCTAGCCATGCTCTTGCATTCCTACTCTGCTTTAGCGTTTTTGCTTGTCATCCTTTTCAATTCTTGCTCTGGATATCGTCCACGTTAGCCATTGATTTCCTACACTGGTTGATTTTCACCCTAGCCTTTATTTTGCATCCTGACTCTTGTTATCTTTTCACCGTAGCCCTTCTTTTGTATTCCTCTCAGGTTAAGGCTCACCCTAGCTTTTCTTTTGCATTCTGGCTGGTTAATGTTCACCCTAGCTTTTATTTTGCATTCTGGCTGGTTAATGTTCACCCTAGCCTTTCGTTTGCATTCTGGCTGGTTAATGTTCACCCTAGCCTTTCGTTTGCATTCTGGCTGGTTAATGTTCACCCTAGCCTTTATTTTGCATCCTGACTCTTGTTATCTTTTCACCGTAGCCCTTCTTTTGTATTCCTACTCAGGTTATGGCTCACCCTAGCCTTTCTTTTGCATTCTGGCTGGACAAGTTCACCCTAGCCTTTCTTTTGCATTCTGGCTGTTTAATGTTCACCCTAGCCTTTCTTTTGCATTCTGACTCTGGTCGCCGTTAACCACAACTATGGTTTTGCAATCCTATTTTTCTTTAGCATTTACCTTTGCCACGCTTTTGCATTCTTACTCTGGTCATCGTCATCATCAGCCTTTCTTTTGCATTCTTACTCTGGTCATCGTCATCATCAGCCTTTTTTTTTTTTTTGCATTCTGACTTAGAGTGGACCTTAGCCTTTATATTGCATTTTGACTGGTTGGCGTTCAACCTGGCCTTTATATTGCATTCTGACTCTGGTTGGCATTAATCCTAGCCTTTCTTTTGCATTCTGAGTCAGGTTATTTTTCACCCTAGACTTTTTTTTCTTTTTGCATTTCTGAATCTAGTTTTTGTTCACTCTAGCCTTTCTTTTGCATTCCTACTCTGGTTATTGTTCACCCTAACTTTTTTTTTATTTTTTTATTTTTTTATTTTTTTTTTGCATTCACAGTGGTTATTTTTCACACTAGCTTTTTTTGCATTCTGAATATTAGTTGTTGTTAACTCTAACTTTTATTTTGCATTCTGAATATTAGTTGTTGTTAACTATGACTTTTCTTTTGCATTCTTACTCTGGTTATTTTTCAGCCTGTCTTTTGCATTCACGCCCTAGAGGCTTAGATTGTGTTTATTTTTTTTTGCATTCTGAGTCTCATTTATTGTCCACTCAAGCCTTTCTGTTGCACTCTTACTCTGATTATTGTTCACCCTAGCCTTTCTTTTACATTCATACTCAAATTATTGTTCACCCTAGCCTTTCTTTTACATTCATACTCAAATTATTGTTCACCCTAGTTTATTCACTAAAGTCTTTCTGTTGCATTCTTACTCTTATTATTGTTCACCCTAGCTTTTCTTTTGCATTCATACTCAAATTATTGTTCACCCTAACTTTTTATTTTATTCTGATTCCAAGTTATTATTCTCTGAAGCCTTTCTGTTGCATTCTTACTCTTATTATTGTTCACCCTAGCTTTTCTTTTGCATTCATACTCTTATTTTCCCCCTAGCGTTTTTTTTTGTATTCATAATCTGCCTGTTTTTACACAAGCCTTTCTTTTGCATTCATGGATTGATTCGGTTTTACGTCACGAACTCCCTTTTCTACTAAGGGCTAGGACGGTTGCCTTCTTACGAAGAACTTGTTTTGGCAGATGTAATCATTACCCTGAGTAATGATTACATCTTCATGAACCTTCGACCTGCCGCCTGCATTCATAGTATGGTTATTTTTCATCCTATTTTTTTTTCATACTCTGGTTAGTGTTCACCCTAGCCTTTCTTTTGTTCACCATGCCTTTTTGTTTGCATTCATACTCTGGTTATTGTTCACCCTATCCTCTCTTTTGCATTCTTACTCTGCTTTAGCAATCCTACTCTGATTATCGTACGCGTTAGCATTCCTTGGTTATCGTCCACCTTGGAATTTATTCCTTGGTTATCGTCCACCTTGGAATTTATTCCTTGGTTATCGTCCACCTTGGAATTTATTCCTTGGTTATCGTCCACCTTGGAATTTATTCCTTGGTTATCGTCCACCTTGGAATTTATTCCTTGGTTATCGTCCACCTTGGAATTTATTCCTTGGTTATCGCCCACCTTGGAATTTATTCCTTGGTTATCGTCCACCTTGGAATTTATTCCTTGGTTATCGTCTACCTTGGAATTTATTCCTTGGTTATCGTCCACCTTGGAATTTATTCCTTGGTTATCGTCCATCTTGGAATTTATTCCTTGGTTATCGTCCACCTTGGAATTTATTCCTTGGTTATCGTCCACCTTGGAATTTATTCCTTGGTTATCGCCCACCTTGGAATTTGTTCCTTGGTTATCGTCCATCTGGGAATTTATTCCTTGGTTATCGTCCATCTTGGAATTTATTCCTTGGTTATCGTCCATCTTGAAATTTATTCCTTGGTTATCGTCCACCTTGGAATCTCTTCCTTGGTTATCGTCCACCTTGGAATTTATTCTTTGGTTATCGTCCTCCTCGGAATTTATTTTGCATTCTTGGCTTGGATTTCGCCTTGGCTTTTCTTTTGCACATATAACTAGTTTTTATTTTGCTCCTGTTATCGTTCACCTTTAGCCTTTTCCTTCTTGTTCTTACTCTGGGTTAATCATTTCCTATTTCGTAATCTATGACCCTCTGTCGTTAAGCGGAATGGTGATAAAGCGCCCTTGTTATCTCCCTTTTCTTCACAGGTGATTAACTTCAATGAAAAAAAAAGAAAAAAAATATATATATCACTGAGCACTTGATATATTTCCAGCTGACCAATTTGCTGTTAACTTTTGCCCATCCTCTTGGCATCTTTTCGCTTAGCTTCTTTTGGGCTACAGAGAGGCTGCGAATAGTCCAATCTGGTGCCCCAATCGGGCATCACGATTCTGCAAAGGATTTTCCAAGTAACAATTGAAGTCATTTTCTCGATAGAGGACTTTGGCCAAGGGAATATCACCAGGCGTGTTCGCATGGTAAATATTGCAACTTAGAACAGGAGAAAAATTTTTGATTTTTTTTTTCAATCTACGGTTACGTTTTATCTTTGGGTTTTATTTATATAATCTCATGGCTTAATTGTAACCTGATAACAAGAGAAAAAAAGGATTGTTTTTATATATAATTGGGTTTTATTTTTAGTTTTTATTTTTATGTAATCACATGGCATATATTTCAACCTAAAAAGAGAAAAAATGTGGTCTCTTTTTAAATTTAAATTTGATTTTTTTAATTTAGTTTTTACCTATATAAACCCATGGGTAGTTTTACAGCCTGAAAAATATGAGAATAAGGGACTTTTTGTTTCAAATATATATATATATATTTTTTTATGTAGTTTTTATTACTAATAAAAGAAAATTTCTTTTGCAAGTAACGCCACAATATATAATTAGGCAATTGGTTCCAAATTTGATATATTTATTTTGCCTCCCCCCCCCAAAAAAAATGATTGACTATTAAACCCCCCCAAAAATATTTAACTATTAACTGTCTCCAAATTAAACCATTATCTATATACAACATAGTAATAAAGTAGAAATAGATTTTGTTATGATATGCAAATTACATATCATCGGTATTTGTTATACTTATTTTTCTGCTCCAATGACGCCTTGATTATAATTACACAGTTGTTTTCAAAGATACCTTTTTACGTTTTTTTTTTTTTTTTTTTTTTTTTACTATTAGTCCCCATTGTGAGGATGGACACAGATTGGAACTGGAGAATAAAGGCTGGATGCCTCACCCACCACCCCGCGGTGGGCTCTATCGCGGGCCTGTCACCTCCCGAGTGGTGTATTCTAACCACTATGCTACCGTGGTCCCCTATTGTTCTCTAAGATCATTTCTCTATTTTCTGTACAAAAATATTTAATGCAACTTCTGTTCAAGTAAGAAAATCTGCCTCTTTCGTTCCATCTCTTGTTATGCATACATACATACATACATACATACATACATACATACATGCATACATACATACATACACATATACATACGTATATACTTACTTACATACATTCATACATACATACATACATACATACATACATACATACATACATACATACATACATACATACATACATACATACGTACATACATACATACATGCTTACTTACATACATACATACATACATACATGCATACATACATACATACATACATACATTCATTGGGCGCACACCCATTCACCATGAAGCCAATTCATCCCGTCTCATCCATCGTAACTCTTTAGGGATAGAGGGTCATTACAGCTCCATCCACCATCCTGCTTGGGTCAACCACAGAGTAGTTGGGTAGATATCTTCTGCCGTGAAGTTCCATAGACGTATATGGTTTACCCCCCACCGTCTCACCTTGTAACAACCTCCTACCCTTTGTGATGTACTAATTAATCATGTACATTACAGAAACTTTAAATCACGAGGAACGAAATAGTATTAATTATTCCACTTTATATATGGATAATGAGGTCATGACTTTGCATTGAATAATTATTAAAATATAAGACTGAATGAAAACAGCATGTAAAAGGTTATTGACCTCGTTTTGAATGATTATTGTGATATAGGAATGGATGAAGCTTTTCTTTTTCCTTAGCAAGAGAGTGTGATTCTGACAGAAGAATCCCATACGAGCTATATTCATAGTTTCATGTCAAATTCCAAAGTCAGTTTATTCTTTCACTAAGGTGAACCAATTGTTTCTGGTGAAAAAATATGCTGTATGAACTACCTCTCTTAGTTTTTAGTTGAATTACGGGTCTCCATAAATAGTAACGAGTCACTTAGAGGCATTTTAAACTAAGTTGGATAATGCGGTTCTCGAGAAAAGCAATACCTACGAGAACCTTCTTGGTTCTAAGTTCAATCTGGTGTTCCCTGGAAGGGACTCTGTCTATTGGAAGGGACCCAGTCTATTGATTATAGAGGCCATATATTTTCCTCTAAGATTGACCAAGTGAGTCTTACGAAAGACGATAATATTTGAACTACCTGCCTGGTTTCTAATGGAATTTTGGTCTTTCTAAATGAAAACCAGTTGATAACAGAGGCAATTTAACCTTTATCTAAAATGGACTAAGTGGTTCTGACGAAAGAATATACTGTACGAACCACCTTCCCTAGTTTTAGGTTGAATTGGGATGTCCTGGATGGGAATCAGACTATATTGACAGTTTAATTTTTCTTTAAGGTAAACATGTGGTTCTGGAGAAAAGGAATGCCTAGGAGAACCTTCTTCTAAGTTTAGATTGGGGTTTCCAGGAAAGGACCTAGTCTGTTGATTACAAAGAAATTTATTTTTGTCTAAGGTAGACCAAGTGGTTCTGGCCAAAGAAGATGCAATACGAACCATCTTCCTGATTTTGAGTTGAATTCAAAGTCTCCTTAAATAGGAACTAATCTGTTAAATACAGAGGCATTGAGATGGTTTTGAGTTGAATTTTGGGGTCTCCCAGGATGGGAACCAGTCTGCTGATTACAGAGGAAATCAAGACAGTTAACTGAATCTAATTCCAACTTATATTGGCTTAGACTTGTGAGATGGTCCTTGAAAATTGTATTATGAAAGTGTCTGTCACACCAAGAGACAGACTCAACCACTCCCTGTTATTAAACGTCACACTTGTTACTGTGACAGACATCCTCCCTTTTATGAGAGAAATGGGACTCAAATTAATGGGTTAAATCTCCCCATTGCCATTAGCTGGCATCGTATGACATACAGTTAGTTTCACTTTCAGATTATTTTTTTTCTTTAATAATTCTTTTCAGGAATGTTGTCTTATGGTTTGTGTCGCAAGATTGGGAATTTCACAAGTAGATTTATGTTCAGTGGTAGAGCGCGCAAGTTAGGAAAAAACGAGCTTGAATTTTGCGAGTTTGATCTCGCCGCTGTGCGTTAGGAAGAGCGTCCAACTCAAACCCCCCTTAGAGCTATAACATGTGTGTCCACCCCATTTCGAATGGGGATTTATTGTGATACATAAAGCCCCAAAATTTAGTCATCGTGGCTTAAGCGGTAGCGTCCGCGACTCTGAGGCGTCAGGTCGAGGGTTCGCGCCTCGTCACGGTCTGAGGTTAGCAAGGGCATGCACTCAGGGTAACGATTACATCTGCCAAAACAAGTCCTTCGCAAGGCGGTAGCCGTCCTAGCCCTTTGTAGAAAAGGGAGTTCGTGACGTAAAACCGGAACCGATAAAGCCCCAAAATGATTTTAGATGGATATGGTATGTCAATAAATAGAGTATGAGCTGAACGGAGAGAGATTGTAAGTAGGTGAAGCTGGTCATAGGGATTTCCCTTGCCTGCTCAGTGGTGTAAGCTGGGGCGGAAGAGTGTGCGTGTGAGTTGCAACGAAATAGAGCGTTGGGACGTTTATTAAGCACGGCTAGTACTCTGCACGGCAAAAGAACATGTCTACGTACCCTGTGGGTAACCTTAGCTATGTGGTAGAGGATGTTATGGGAATTACGGCAACCCATTATAGACAAAGAGCTAAGACGGGTGAGATGAGACCAATTGCAACAGGTGAATGAGCGTGCATTGACTCGACCAACCCGTTACAAGTGGGATTACGCCATTGTATAAGTATATAAATGTATCATGAATAAGAAATTTAATTTATTTTTCTTCCTCATGTTAATCACAAAATGATTATCAAGCACTTGTTTTAAGCTATAAAATTCTCTCTCTCTCTCTCTCTCTCTCTCTCTCTCTCTCTCTCTCTCTCTCTCTCTCTCTCTCTCTCTCTCTCTCTCTCTCTCTCTCTCTCTCTCTCTCTCTCTCTCTCTCTCTCTCTCTCTCTCTCTCTCTCTCTCTCTCTCTCTCTCTCCTCTCTCTCTCCTCTCTCTCTCTCCTCTCTCTCTCTCTCTCTCTCTCATACAATTCGTAAATATATTAACATATTCTTGTCTACAAAATGTATTTTGACTTAAAATTGGGATGGTATATACAATAATAATAATAATAATAATAATAATAATAATAATAATAATAATAATAATAATAATAATAATAATAATAATAATAATAATAATAATAATAATAATAATGATAATAATAATAATAATAATAATAATAATAATGATAATAACAAAAATAATAATGATAATAATAATAGTAATGATGATAATAATGATAATAATAATAATAACTATAATTATTATAGTGTGTGATATTTATTATTATTATTATTATAATTATTATTATTATTATTATTATAATTATTATTATTATTATTATTATTATTATTATTATTATTATTATTATTATTATTATTATTATTATTATTATTATTATTATTATTATTATTATTTCGTAAGAATAGTGAAACCATCACCAACAGTTTTCTTCTTTCTTGGTGTTTACAACCTTGTCATAAATTTACAGCCAAGTTCTAATCAAGCGTGAGAGAGAGAGAGAGAGAGAGAGAGAGAGAGAGAGAGAGAGAGAGAGAGAGAGAGAGAGAGAGAGAGAGAGAGAGAGAGAGAGAGAGAGAGAGAGAGAGAGAGAGAGAGAGAGAGAGAGAGATTGATTTAAAGTCATTGCCATGTCGAATATTCCAAATTTAGTTTCTTGGAATGCTTGCGTGAAATCTCTCAGGCGTGTAAATTCTCTTCTTCTTCTTCTTCTTCTTTTTATTGTAGTCTTTTCTCATCGCATTTTGGAACTGAATTGACCTCGGAAAGATTTGCATATTAATTCTTTCATATGAATGGATTTTTTTTTTCTTCAGAATTTTTTTTTTTTGTAATGAATGAAATTTCTGATAAATTTCATATATTTTTTTAATTGCTATTTATACGTAAAGGATGTAGTCAACGTGGCTCAAGCAGTAGTGTCTGCGATTATGAGGCGTCAGGTCTAGGGTTCGCGCCCCGCCACGGTCTGAGGTTAGCAAGGGCATGCACTCAGGGTAACGATTACATTTGCCAAAACTAAGTCCTTCGCAAGAAGGCAACCGTCCTAGCCCTTGGTAGATAAGGGAGTCCGTGACGTAAAACACACTCATTTTTACGTAAAGGATAAGCGTTGAGTAATATATATTTTCAGTTCACTGAACAGACTGCTTGTTTCACCTTAACTTCTCTTTACGGGGGGGGGTAGCTCGCGGGTAGAACGCGCGAGTCAAGATTCGATTAACGCCGCCACGAGGCCACCGCGAAACGCTAGAGAGGGCATCCAGCTCTCATATCCCAATAGCTTCAACTTGTGTCCACCCCCATTCATGATGAATAATTGTGACATCTTTATGCCAACATGTGCATATGGGAACCTGCTCACACCGGCACTCCATCAGGAAAAAAAAAAAAATAATAATAATAATAATATATATATATATATATATATATATATATATATATATATATATATATATATATATAATTAACTTTAATATTAAATTTTAAATCAACTTTTAAAGTTCTTTGCAACAGACCCGTTGATTGCAGAACATGATAAATATTTCCATTAATAAAGTATGTATTTTGGTTGCATAGATTTATACTCTAAATATGCATTAGAATAATCATTATCATCAATGGGGACCGCTCTAGCACAGTGGTTAGAGCATTCGACTCGATACGTGACAAGCCCGTGTTTGAGCCCACCGTGGAACGTTAGGAAGGGTATCCTACCTTGATTTCCCATTTCTAACCTTTGAATGGGAATTAGTGAATCATAAAACGCCAACAGAATTATGACCTTTTCTTTATTCAGGAAGGCTTCGTTTTATTCTTAGAATTCTCTCTTTCAATAATCTTGCCATATGCTGTTAAAACTGACTTGTAAATGAAAAGAAAAGGCTGAATTCATTCCTTTCATATACACTTCAAGGCCTTTTTTTTTTTTTTTTTTTTTTTTTTTTTTTTTTTTTTTTTTTAATAAAACTTGACGTTTGGTTATAATATAATCTTGCCAATGAAAATAGAGACATGAATATATAAGCTTTATTATTTAAAAAATGTATGAATGCATATAATAAAAAAAGAAATGTATGAATACATATAATAATGTATAAAATTATACATAGGGAAGGAATTCTTAGTCTGGACTATCATGTCCCTGACATATAGGATGGAAAAATTCTCTTATTTACTGCATTGTTTTGCCTGGTGTAGGTGGTGTTCGGTGTAGCTGTTAATAATAATGGCATTGGTGTGATACTGGCGTTAATATAAGTGTTGAACATGACCCGAGGTGCAGCTGGATGGCACCTACGTATGCGAATCTTGTCTAACAGTGCCAAGGCAGAACCCAAGCAAGCACTAATTGCCACGCACCTGACCTGTGAGAAACGAGCAGAAATTCATGCAGAGTGGGGTCTGCTTGTAGCTCGTGTTTTCCGCAATGAGTGTCATTTGGTATCCTGTCTCTACTTTGGAATTGTGGAAATTCTTTACCTTTTAACCTTTCTGGGGCTTGATCGACTTGTTGTTATTATCTTCACCCGTACCATGTGATTTCCAGCTCGCTTTATTTGGTGGGTCCGTTTAGTTTTACTTTTTTTCTTTCTTTCGCGTAGTTTGAATTTGTATTTTCGCGTAAGTTAAAAATGTTTTTGTTTCGCGTAAGTTAAGTCCATATTCTCAGCTTTATTTATTTGGAGTGGTTCATCAGTTTTTAGTCTTCTTTTTTCTTTCTTTCTCGTGGTTTAAATTTGTATTTTCGCGTAAGTTAAAAATGTTTTTTTATTTATTTCGCGTAAGTTAAGTCCATATTTCCAGCTTTATTTATTTGGAGTGGTTCATCTGTTTTTTTTCTTTCGCATAGTCTAAATTTGTATTTTCGCGTAAGTTAATTTTTTATTTTTCGCGTAAGTTATTTGGAGTGGTTCATTAGTTTTTCTCTTCTTCTTTTTTCCTTTCTTTCGCGAAGTTTAAAATTTGTATTTTCGCGTAAGTTAAATTTGTATATTCGTGAAGCTGAACTATGTATTTTTGTATAGGTTAAACGTGCATTTTCGCGTAAGGTAAATCTGTATTTTGGTATAGCTTAAATTTGTGTTTTAGCGTAGATTAAATGTGTAGTTTTGCATAAGGTAGATTTGTGTTTTTTGCTTAATTTAAAGTCGTGTTTTCGCCTAAATTAAATTTGTATTTTCGTATAGTTTGAATGTGTATGTTCGTATAGTTTGAATGTGTATTTTCACTTAGTTTAAAATCATATTTTCCCGTAAGTTAAGTATGTATTTTATGCACTTTAAATATTTATTTTTGCGTCCTTTAATTTTGTATTTTTGCGTCATTTACGCGTCTCTTCGTATACATCTAATGGTTAATTCTTCACGTAAAGTGAAGAAATTTTTTTTATATGAATTTGAATTTTGAAAATCTACAAAATACTAAATATTTTAATTCATATCTTCTTCCCCTTGTAGAATATATCTAGAAGTATGAAATTAGACCAGTATTTCTCACCTTTCTCACCATACGCCAGAGTAGATAGTTCTCTATCTGTCAGTCGGCTGACCATGTTTGGCCAGCCTGGCGTTGCTTGAGCAAAGAGGTTTTCTTCCAGTGTTTTGCTAGGACTATCCTGGAAACCCTCCCCATTTTTCAGGGCTTGGGACCGGCACTGAGCTAAGCTGGCCTGCTTAACCCAGTGACCAGCATACACTACCAAATAAAAATAAGTAATAATGATATGAAGTAGATTCTATGCAAGAATCAATGAATATTAGAGCCAAAACTCATGTGTATAAAATTCAGGTAGGATTTTTTTTTCCCAGAGAAAGAAAATTACTACGAGACAATCAAGAATATAGTTGTTCCGGTTTTACGTCACGGACTCCCTTTTCTACTAAGGGCTATGACGCTTGCCTTCTTGGGAAGGACTTGTTTTGGCAGATGTAATCGTTACTATGAGTGCATGCCCTTGCTAACCTCAGACCGTGACGGGGCGCGAACCCTCGACTTGACGCCTCAGAGTCGCGGACGCTACCGCTTGAGCCACGGTGACTTACAGTCAAGAATATAATAATCTTCAGTATTAACCACCTGCGGCTATTGGGACTCACGACAGAAGATCCTTGTCCACCTACTCTGTGAATTACCCAAGCAAGGTACTTGGGGGAATGGTGGCAGCCTTATATTCCCAAAGAGCTGAGAGGAGTAATTGAGCTATGTTAGGCTCTGGTGTATGCGTGTGCTTTAACTCGGCCTCCCCCTATAAGGGGGATTGCAGTCATTGTATATGAATGATATTACAACGAACAAAATATGAAAGATAAATCCTATTTTTTTTACTGCTCAGTAGTTATATGTTCTAGTTTTATTTTTTTTTATGTTTTCTTACTGAATATTAGCAGTTTTTACGTCACGGACTCCCTTGTCAACCAATGAGCTAGGACGGTTGCCTTCTTGCGAAGGACTTGTTTTGGCAGATGTAATCGTTACCCTGAGTGCATGCCCTTGCTTAACCTCAGACCGTGACGGGGCGCGAACCCTCGACCTGACGCCTCAGAGATGCGGCACGCGGCCACGGGCTACGCGCTTGCAGGCGCACCGCCTTGACCCTGAATGTAATTTAGTATATTATTTGGTATACTACCTTTGTTATTACTTTTGTGAATATTGATGAAATATAATCAACGTCTATCACACAGACAGGCAGTTGGGCAGCAGTCTCATCACCCATTTTATTTCCAAAAATCCTAACTTATAGTGGGATCGCTATGAGTTTTTTTTATCACATTATTAGCATTACAGAAATGCAAACATCTTGTGTATTATATTGAGACTATATCTAAATTGCCATATACCTCCTCCCTGCACCCTTGCGTGCCGTAAAAGTCGACTAGATGAGGTGGAGCGAGGGGACCGGTAATTCCCTCCTTTGTATTTTACTCCCACAGAGTCAAGTTTTTTGTTTTGACTCAGCCACCCCCTATAAAGGGGACTATGGCATTTGTATAATGAGAGACAAGTTAAGCTAACCGGCAGGGTCCATACTGACCCATTCCATCCTTGAGTTCAGTAGCTTCACAGGAACTCACACACGCACGCACATACATGCGCGAGTGCACACACACACACACACACACACACACACACACACACACACACACACACACACACACACACACACACACACATTCACATTATAAGCCCATGCATTGTGTCATCGTGATAATACAGTATTTTGACTTCTCACTTCTGGGGTTGCATAGCGGATCAGCAGTCTCTATTTCTCCCTATCTCCTGCTTCCTCCTCTATAACACCAAACACTTTCGTGTCCTTCCTCATCACATCCGCAAACCTCCTCTTTGACCTACTGTCACCCTGCTGCCTGACATCCATCCTCACCATTTCTTCCAAGGTTACCCCTCATTAATCCTCAGTACATAGATGGAAATTGTTTCATCAAGATGTTAAAGAAATACTGAAATAGGAATTGTTCTAGACCGACCAATTAACGTACTTGTGTGTGTGTGTTTGTGTGTTTTTTTAAGCATATAAAAAACTTCAAAGTCAGTCAGTATACCTCACTGGCACTATCAGGAAAAAGTACAGTTATATAAACAAAGGCCTCATACGCCTTGTTAGGGGGTTGACCTAGTCATTGCACACACGTTCATCAGAACCCAACATACCTCCGTCACTTTTTTCAGCTCCTTGGGGATAAAGGGTTGACATAATTCTCCCCCATGACCGTGCATGGGTCACCCTAAGCGTAAGTGGGTAAGGGTCTTCTGCTGTGAGAATCAACAGCCGCAGGTGGTGTATCCCCATCCCTTCAACAAGATATGCAAACATACTGAAATAGGAGAGGTTCTAGGAATCCAGTTAACATAGTTAGATATTTATTTCATTTCAACATGTAGAAAGATTTAAGGTCAATCATTTATAGTTTTCTTAGGCACAGTGGGGGGGGGGACTCCATTGGCACACTCACGAAGAACTTCATTAGAAACTTCAAGAAAAAGGTTTGTTTCAGTTTTAAGTCACGGACTCCCTTTTCTACCAAGGGCTAGGACGGTTGCCTTCTTGCGAAGGACTTGTTTTGGCAGATGTAGTCGTTACCCTGAGTGCATGCCCTTGCTAACCGTAGACCGTGACGGGCGCAAACCTTTGACCTGACGCCTCAAAGTCGCGGACGCTACCGCTTAACCCACGGTGACTACAACTTCAAGAAAAAATTATATGAAAATATCTCTACGTTAGCAGGAATTTACATGCTCTTCTGGCAGTCGTTTTCCTTTGTGTGACATGACCTCATCTCTGCCTTGTCCATAACCTTTTTCTTTTCCATCGTCTTGGTATTTACTCGTGCCTGGGCCTTTATTGATGAGGGCAGTTTCTGCCTGTCCATGTGTCACACTCATAAAAAAAAATATTGTCTTTCGATTCAAGTCAGTCTTTATTGATGAGGGCAGTTTCTGCCTGTCCCGGTGTTACACTCGTAAAAAAAAATATATTGTCTTATGATTCAAGTCAGTCTTTGGAGGATTAAACAGCTCCACTTAGTGCCGGTCCTTAGCCCAGAGCAGTGGAGAAGGTTGGTGTCAGGATGGACATTCAATCTTAGACCTTTTGAGAAAAGCAATCACTAACCTCCAAGAGAGAGAGAAAAATAGTGACCTCATTTAAACACGAATTGACCTCGATGAAAAAGAAAACTTATGTGGTGAGGAGGGACGAGGAGTATGTGAGGAAAAAGATGCTGAGGATGAAACTGTTAGGCAAGAGGGAAAGAGACAAGCCAAAGAGGAGATTTATGCATATGGCGAGAGAGGACATGAAGATTGTGGTGTGACAGAGGAGGGCACAGAGGATAGGGCTATATGGAAGCAATTGGTCTGCAGTGGCGAACCGCAACAGAAGAACCCGAGTCGCCGTGGCTCAAGCGGTAGCGTCTTCGACTCTGAGTCGTCAGGTCGAGGGTTCGCGCCCCGTCACGGTCTGAGGTTAGCAAGGGCATGCACTCAGGGTAACGAGTACATCTGCCAAAACAAGTCCTTCGCAAGAAGGCAACCGTCCTAGCCCTTTGTTGAAAAGGGAGTCCGTGACGTAAAACCGGATGATTGTAGAGAGATGTATAACGCAGTTTTCTGATTCCTATAAGTAGAAATTACTTATTTGAAATTGTTTTCCTTCGATGGCTATTAATTTATAAATAAAATGTCGTATTCTTTGTGGCGTCCCCTCTGATTTTTTTTTTTTATCATGTTACGAGACACGTTTAGTCCCCATTCGAATGGGGGTGGACGCAGGCATGTGGAAGCTGACGGCTTAAAACTGGATTCCCTTCTTAATGCGGTATTAAACCTTCAATAAACAAGCTTGTCACTTCCCCACTCCATTCTACCCCCTGAGCTACCTCGGTCCCAACCTTAATTATACACTTGTTGTTAGTGTTCCGGTTTTACGTCACGGACTCCCGTTTCAGCCAAGGGCTAGGACACTTGCCTTCTTGAGGGACTTGTTTTGGCAGATGTAATCGTTAACCTGAGTGCATGCCCTTGCTAACCTCAGACCGTGACGGGGCGCGAACCCTCGACCTGACGCCTCAGAGTCGCGGACGCTACCGCTTGAGCCACGGTGACTACAACCTTAATTATACACTATACATGCATATATTAGTTTCACATCCTGCTATATTCACAAAATTTCTTCATTCTTCACGAACACAAGTTTCCAAGAGCATTTTTTCATGATATTGCGTAAAGCTATAGATCTCTATACATGGCCCCATTTCCCCTTGTAAGGGGGGGGGTGGCCGAGTCAAGAAACACGCATTCGCCATGATCCACCTCATACCTCAGCTATTCTTCTTTGTTTAAATACATCTTGATATTGATTAATTGCTCTGGTTTTTTTAAGTTAAGACTACAATAACTAGCACCAAAAAAAATCTCTAATTTGTGTATTTATATATAAATTCCTATTATTTCCGCCATTGTTCTCTATGGAAAGCATTATAAAATCTTTATTATCATCTATTATTGTAGTAGTCTCCGTGGCAAAATGGTAGCGTCTGCGACTCTGAGGCGTCAGGTCGAGGGTTCGTGCCCCGTCACGGACTGAGGTTAGTAAGGGCATACACTCAGGATAACGATTACATCTGCCAAAACAAGTCCTTCGTAAGAAGGCAACCGTCCTAGCCCTTAGTAGAAAAGGGAGTTCGTGACGTAAAACCGAATCCATTATCATCTATTAATGTGGCACCATTAGTTACGTACAGATTAAACCATATGAAATAATACTAGATGACCTTCCTAACGTCTCAAGGTGAGCTCGATCGTGGATCTGTCGACTCCAGAGTCGAGCGTTCTATCACTACGCTCTTCGAATTTATTTAGATGTGTTCCATTGCCTTACCGGACGTAAAGGGACAGTAGTCACCGTGGCTCAAGCAGTAGCGTCCGCGACTTTGAGGCGTCAGGTCGAGGGTTCGCGCCCCGTCACGGTCTGAGGTTAGCAAGGGCATGCACTCAGTATAACGATTACATCTGCCAAAACAAGTCCTTCTCAATAAAGCAACCGTCATATCCCTTGGTAGAAAAGGGAGTACGTGACGTAAAACCGGAACGAACCGGACGTAAAGGGATTCGGATGTTATTATGTAGGTCACCCCTTACGAAGTCTCCTATATTGGCACACGTTTCACGATCCCCGCCTCACCCCCACAACCGTAAATCACGCACCTATCCCCATTTCCTATTGTTTAAATGATAATTACTACTAGAGGACGCATGTTACCACTGCCCCGAGAATATATTAAGAGGTCGTTATTTAGCTCGAACTGTGTCATTACTCATACCCAGTTGCTCGTTTGTCTCCCGATGGTCGTGTCGAGCTGTCGACCACTTGCCACGAGGGTGGGGAAGTGGGTTTCAAAGGTGGGTGGTCGGTGGGCGGAGATGTGAGGTTTAGTTGGGTTATCATATTAGATAGGAAGAGTAGTCACCGTGGCTCAAGCGGTAGCGTATGCGACGCTGAGGCGTCAGGTCGAGGGTTTGCTCCCCGTCACGGTCTGAGGTTAGCAAGGGCATGCAATCAGGGTAACGATTACATCTGCCAAAACAAGTCATTCGCATGAAGGCAACCGCCCTAGCCCTTGGTTGAAAATGGAATCCGTGACGTAAAACCGGAACGAACGAAAAAAAATCATATTAGATAGGAAGACAGGGACTGCCCTAGCGTAGCAGTAGAATGTTTTTCTCGAGAGATGATGGACCACTGTTCGAACTCTATCGTGAAGCTAAAAGGGGGGTTTACACTGTCAAACGGTTCGTCAAACGCGGTTCGACAGACAAGTGTTTGAAGTGATGTTCGAACGTGGGAACGGGGTATCTGGTTGTGGAACACGTTCCGTGTTCGACAACCAAATACCCCGTTCACACGTTCGAACATCACTTCAAACACTTGTCTGTCGAACCGCGTTTGACGAACCGTTTGACCGTGTAATCCCCCCTTTAGAGAGGCTATCGAGCCTTAATTCCCCAGCTCCAGACTTTGTCCACCCCCTTCTGAATGGGGACTAACAGTGAATATAAAAAAAAAATAATTTATCAGGAATAAAGCCTCAAAGTATGCGATCGTAGGGACTTATAATGAATTCCCCCTTGTAATGAGGTGGCCTAGTCAAAGAATACATCCACCACAGCCAGCGCACCTCAAGTACTCCTCTTAGCTCCTTGGGGATAAAGAGTTGCCACAATCCCGCACACCATCCTGCTTGGGTCACCCGCAGAGTAGGTGGGCAAAGATGATTTGTGGGTCTGGATATTCCGAAGTTAGCAAAGAGATTCTCAAGTTCCTGACGAAAAGTACAATCTGGGCCCAAGTCACTGTGCTCGTCACGACTTACATAATATTTGAAATATAATATTCTACTTCTGAACCCGATCTTAGGAGAAAGCTGATAAAGATCCAATATGAAATTATTATTAATGTACCTTGTAGTCACCGTGGCTCAAGCGGTAGCGTCCGCGACTTTGACGCGTCAGGTCGAGGGTTCGCGCCCCGTCACGGTCTGAGGTTAGCAAGGGCATGCACTCAGGGTAACGATTACATCTGCCAAAGCAAGTCCTTCGCAAGAAGGCAACCGTCCTAGCCCTTGGTAGAAAAGGGGGTCCGTGACGTAAAACCGGAACTCTATTAATGCACCATTTTATATCACACTTAGTCCCCTTCGAATGGGGGATGGATAGTGACAGGTTGAAGCTGAAGGATTAAGGCTAGGTGCCCATAGTAATGTCCTTTGGTGGGATTAAAACCGCGTTAGTCACTTCCCGAATCTCTACCTGTCAGCTACCGAGGCCTGCTAAAAGCACACTTTAATGTCTCAGAATGAGTTCCCTTTGCAATGTGGGTGGGCACGGGCAAATTTGAGCTGAGGATTACGGCGTATGCCCTTCCGTATGCCCTTAGTGACCTCGAATCCGCATTACTCGCTTCCCGACTCGCGGGCGCTTCCACTAAGCTGCTGCGACCACAAAGGCAACGTTTTGTGTCACAATTAGTTCCTATTTGAATGGGGCAGGTCATGCACATGTTGGAGCCGGGGGATTAAGACTGGATGACCTTCGTAATGGCCCGTGGTGGCTCGATGTCGCATTAATCGCTTCCCGACTTGTGCGCTCTACCACTAATGTATCGCAGCTTTAGTAAATGTATGAAATTATAATTCTCAATAATAGGATTTCACTTGCTAAATGCCCTTTAATCAAGACTGTAATTGGTTTTGTATCACGGACTCCCTTTTCTGCTAAGTGCTAGGACGGTGTCTCCTTGCGAAGGACTTTGGTTTTGGCAGGTGTGACCGTTACCCTGAGTGAATGCTCTTTCTAACCTCAGACCGTGGGTGACCGCGAACCCTCGACATGACGACTCAGAGTCGCGAGCACTACCACTTTGCAATGGTTACCACGCCCTAGTCAAGACTAGGTGGGGCTAATTAGTTAGTAATAGGTTATGGATCACATGTAGATTCGTCACCTCAGTGTTCACCTGAAGAATCATCATCCCAGGATATCCCATTTAAAGGATTGTTATTTGACTCAGTCTCGCTAATAAATCGTCCACCAACCCACAGTGTGTGTGTATATATATATATATATATATATATATATATATATATATATATATATATATATATATATATATATGGATGGATTCGGTTTTACGTCACGAACTCCCTTTTCTATATATATCCTAATTTACCCCTGACCGGGATTCGAACCTAATACACATAATACTGCGTCACGGCACTTTCAACTACACCACTGAGGGTCTAAAAGAGAAACAAATATTGCAGCTTAACTGCTATACTAGGAATGAACGTTTTTTATCTGGATGCCATTTTGTTCATATTACAACTTCTCCTAACCTTACTACCTATAAGGTTTGTTTCTCGTTTAGACCTTCAGTGGCGTGGTTGATAGCGCCTTGGCACAGTAATTATGTATCTTAGGTTCGAATCCAGGTCAGGGGTAAATTAGGATTCATGTTTTCACATATGTTAATGTGTTTATTTGATTATATATATATATATATATATATATATATATATATATATATATATATATATATATATATATATATATATATATATATATATATATATATATATATATATATATATATAAAGAAGCTTATAGATAAGGTTTGGTTAGGTTGGTTAGGTTAGGTCAAAAGGTCTGGGTGATGAATTTCTCAGTTAGGATATAGAGCCCTATACCAACCGAATAATCGTCACCCCAAGATGGCCTAGTTGAAGAATTGGCACCCTGAAAAAATTTGGGGTAACAGTTCTTGTTATTTCCTTGTAGTCTCCGTGGCAAAATGGTAGCGTCTGCGACTCTGAGGCGGCAGGTCGAGGGTTCGCGCCCCGTCATGGACTGAGGTTAGTAAGGGCATACACTCAGGGTAACGATTACATCTGCTAAAACAATAGGAAGGCAACCGTCCTAGCCCTTAGTGGAAAAGGGAGTTCGTGACGTAAAACCGATCCAGTTCTTGTTTTTCCTTCCGGTTTTAATTGTCATAGTCCCCATTCAAATGGGTGCGACACATGTTGGAGCTGGGGTATTAATGTTGGATGCCCTTCCTAACGCCCAGTAGCGAGTGATTGTCAGGTTAATTACCTCCCAACTTGCGCATTCGTCTACTCAGCAAATGCCATTTGCAGCATTGTAGGTAAACATGACATTTTATTTATTTTTTTATTATTATTTTAAGAGTTTGACACTAGACGGGCAAAGAAAATTGCCCCTTTCGAACCTGGGCAAGGAGAAATAACATTTATATATTTTTCACTTGATTTCAAGTAATCGTTTTTTTTTTTTTAACATTCTGTAAGCTTATCAGTAGTCACCGTGGCTCAGGCGGTAGCGTCCGCGACTTTGAGGCGTCAGGTCGAGGGTTCGCGCCCCGCCACGGTTTGAGGTTAGCAAGGGCATGCGCTCAGGGTAACGATTACATCTGCCAAAACAAGTTCTTCGCAAGAAGGCAACCGTCCTAGCCCTTGGTAGGAAAGGGAGTCCGTGACGTAAAACGCGCTCTATTCTGTAAGCTTATCAAGTAAACTTGTTGCAAATGAACGTCAAAACATAAATAAAACACAGAAAAGTTCAAAAGTTCATCATTTTCCTGGTCAAGTAAATCCAACATTGAAATTCCTGATTTATTTATATTGGACTTCTGGATATGCAATATTGCGCAATACTTATTCCCTAATGAATTGTTCCGGTTTTACGTCACGGACTCCCTTTTCTACTAAGGGGTAGGACGGTTGCCTTCTTGCGAAGGACTTGTTTTGGCAGATGTAATCGTTACCCTGAGTGCATGCCCTTGCTAACCTCAGACCGTGGCGGGGCGCGAACCCTTGACCTGACGCCTCAGAGTCGCGGACGCTACTGCTTGAGCCACGGTGACTACTTATTCCCTAATGAATATATAATCTAAATTACAAATTAATTCATAAAATTGTTTGCAATTCACTTTTCTTTAAGAACATTGAAACAAAACCAAAATTTTCATTCAGGCAAAATGTTAGTTCTTCAGCATTTTTCTCTTGAAGTTCCTTTCCTTGTGAGGAAAGAGTCATGGTGTCATGGCAAGAAGGCGTTTTTTTTTTTTTTTTTTTTTTTTTTTTAAGAAACGTATTCATGCGGTTTCGGTTTTACGTCACGAGCTCCCTTTTCAACTAAGGGCTAGGACGGTTGCCTTCTTGCGAAGGACTTGTTTTGGCAGGTGTAATCGTTACCCTGAGTGTATGCCCTTACTAACTTCAGTCCGTGACGGGGAGCGAACCCTCGACCTGAAGCCTCAGAGTCGCGGACGCTACCATTTTGCCACGGAGACGTATTCATGCAATGAACATTTATGAA
>JAXCGZ010002128.1:80000-100028 GCA_037179515.1 Halocaridina rubra
AGAGAGAGAGAGAGAGAGAGAGAGAGAGAGAGAGAGAGAGAGAGAGAGAGAGAGAGAGAGAGAGAGAGAGAGAGAGAGAGAGAGAGAGAGAGTCTGTTACTTTTCAATGTAAATATGCTCGTATTTTATATTGCTACTGGACCACCAGTTGTTTGAGTCTTATTCTTGAATAAGTTTAGTTATTCTTATATGAGTTCTATAGTTTCGAGTTTATGTAAAAACAGTTCTTTTCCTTCTTCTTCCGATTTTACATGTGGATATGAGACTCGAAAAGAGGTAGGGGAGGGAGTGGCCTCTCTCGAGACGCGTTCTTCTTCTTCTTCTGATCTTACACGCGGATATGAGACTCGAAAGAAGGTCGAGGGAGGGAGGAGTCTCTCCAGAAGCAAGAGACCCAACGTCCAATTAGGGGTTTTGATGTGATATATGTCTGTGAGGGTTTCACCACCTTCAATCTTTCCATGATATCTCCCGCATAACAAGAGGAGGAAGTTATCCACATAACTGCTCCCGGGGGCAAAGAAGAAGCTTTCACACGTATCATCAATTATTATCAAAGGCCAAAGAAGACGACTCGAACAATACGTCCTCATACATCAACCTGACGCTGGCCATATCAGTACCGACGGTAAATCACTCAGCACTCTCTACACTACCATATATCTTCCCCCCCCCCCCCGTATAAAAAAAACCCTCCATTGCCTCCCTCTTTATCAATAGGGCTAGTACTTGGTTCCATACTTGTTTTATACACACCTCGAGAACCACTCCTCAGCCCTTTTCCATGTGCCTAATGACTTTTTTATGTTATTTATCACCTTTTCTGACCTATCGTTTTGCTCCCTGGGATACTAACTGATTTCTCTCCTCTTGAAATAATAGGCATTTGCTGCTCGATTGACAGTCAGTTTGTGTGTTTGTTTGTTCGTCTTCTTATTCAGAGGGATTGCCCAAGGTATATCTCTTTACCCTCCATTGTATTAATGAAAATTTTGCTGCAATTTTCATCGAATATCTGCACTCTCTGAATCTTCCAGTATTCACTTTCTAGGTTGTCTCTTGAAATGATGGGAAGTCACTGCTCGATTGGAAGCCATATCATCATCTTATTCACTGCTCAATTGGAAGCCATTTCGTCATCTTATTCACTGCTCGATTGGAAGCCATTTCGTCATCTTATTCACTGCTCGATTGGAAGCCATATCGTCATCTTATTCAGTGCTCGATTGGAAGCCATTTCGTCATGTTTATGCATAGGGTGTTGCCTCCATATCTTACTTTTTATTCTCCATTTTTTAATGAATATTTTAGTACGTTTATTTGATTCCATGTTCTCTGACTCTCCCAGTATTCATTTTTTTTTTTTTGTATTTGGAAATAATAGGAACTTGTCGCTCGCCTAGCAGCTCATTTGTCCCCTTATTCAGAGGTTGTATGAAGGTATTTTTTTTTATACTAGCAATTGTTTCAAGGAAAATTTTACTGCGGTCTTTAGAAAATATATATTCTATTTATTTGTTGTCTCGTGATATAATGGGATCTTATTGCGATACCTACCAATAGAAAAAAAAATATATTAAAAGAGCTTATTGAATTATTATTCTATTACTGGCCACCTTAGCCGAGTGGTAACACTCACGACTTTAATTCGTCAGGTCGCGGGTCGCGGCCTGCTCATTGTATAAAAATCTGGGAAAGAAATGTTTGTTTGTTTGTTTGTTTGTGTGAGAATAAAAAGGGCATTTACGGATATCGGTCGCATTTGTCTAAACCAATGTCCTTCGCCACAAGGCACCGTCCTAGCCCTTAGTAAAAGAAGGGAGTCCGTGACTTAAAACCGATCACATTTAGGAATATTCCATGAAGATGTAGTTTTTCAACCCTCAATTATTTTAATTATATTTTTACTACAATTTTAAAAGTCTCGATGATGCTTCGTACAGCCCGTTTTCTCCCAGAATAACTTGAAAATATGAACAAATGGTAATAGTATCCTTTGAGTAACGGATAACTCCTGTCAGCACAAAGGTTCAGTGATTACACCAAGAGAGATGTTATTCTTAGCCAGAATCACTTGGAAGGAGAAAGTGGTATTAACCCCTGACATGTCAGCAGTCTTATTGAGTACACCATGGAAAAGTTGAGTCAGTCGTGGAACGGCATCTGAGCCAGTTTTAACTTTTGATGCTGACAACTCTCAGTTTATACAATTTTCATCTCCTAAAAATGTAATGTGTTCTATCTAAATCACGGTTTGTAGTCTGTCTGTATATCTAAAACCATCAGTTAGATTATTTGGTCACCATTTTGTTGTGAATATTAGTTCTTGAATCTCTCTACAATTCTTATTTTCATCGCTTCTCGGAACAACGATATCAGTCTATACCGCTCTCCTCTCTCCTCCAAAATTGTAGCGTCTTATATATAACTCCTTTGTGGTCTGTATCTCTGAACATCACTAAATATTCGGTAATGACGTCAATGTGAATATTCTCTCCGGAATCATTCGAAATCCTTCATTTCGTCCCTTCCTGAAGCCATAATTTCCAGAAGTTTATACCCGAGTCTCTGTTGGTCAGGATGTGTACCTATTAGCCATGCTCTCCACGGAAAGGCCTTCTACCATCCAGTCCCATACTAAGCCCTTTTAGATGTTGTCATTAGGCTTGTCCAGGTTGGAATTATGACCACACATCCATCTAAATCACGTCCTTTTTAAACAATCACAACATCATCACTCCATTACGACCTTTTAGACCTTCGGAGTTCCTACAGCAGGAGTTCGTGGCCTGGTAGCACAGTGGTTAGGGCACTCAAAGCGCCGGGCGTTAGGAAGAATATCCAGCCTTAATTCCCCGGGTGTACCCTGTCTGTGTTTACCCCCATAATGAGGGATTAATGTTGTTCCGGTTTTGCGTCACGGACTCCCTTCTCTACCAAGGGCTAGGACGGTTGCCTTCTTGCGAATGACTTGTTTTGGCAGATGTAATCGTTAACCTGAGTGCATTCCCTTTCTAACCTCAGACCATGGCGGGGCGCGAACCCTCGACCTGACGTCTCGAAGTCGCGGACGTTATCGATTGAGCCACGGTGACTACATAATGGGGGATTAACAGTAACCCACAAAACGTCAAACAATGACTCCCTCACTCCATTACGACCTTTTTAGACCTTTGAAGCTCCTAAAGCAAGCGTTCATGGAGTGGTTGCAAAATGGTTGGAGCATTTGACTCGGGAAGTAACTGACTTACGATCAGGGCGTTAGGAAGGGCATCCAGCTTTGGTTCTCCGGCTCCAACCTGTGACACATAAAGCTGCGAATGACATCACCATCACTTCATTACAAGGTACTTTAACTTTGTTTTAATAATAAGAATTATATGTCACTGGGGTGGGCATCAGGATTTTAGAGATGCTTAGGTGAGGCATGAAAAAGAGAGAGAGAGAGAGAAGAGAGAGAGAGAGAGAGAGAGGAGAGAGAGAGAGAGAGAGAGAGGAGAGGAGAGAGAGAGAGAGAGAGAGAGAGAGAGAGAGAGAGGAGAGAGAGAGAGAGAGAGAGAGAGAGAGAGATTGGGAACCCCGGTTTTAGACCTTCGACGTTCCTTAGGAAGGGGTTTCATTGAGACCTTGTAATGTATTCTGAGTACCACTTGGCGACCCTCGGATTTACTGTTTCAAGAGTTACCGAAGGAGCTTAAAGAATCACATTTTGATAAGAAGATGAGAGAATAACGAAGAATCCACAAGATAAAAGCGATAAACCGTATCAACGACGACACGTGTGGCCTCTTTTAGCCTCCAGATAGAGTGGACTCATTGATAAACCGTATCAACAGTGACACGTGTGGCCTCTTTTAACTTCCAGATAAAGAGTGACATATGCTTAGATCATTGTGTGTGTGTGTGTGTGTGTGTGTGTGTGTGTGTGTGCGTGCGTGCGTGTGTGTGTGTGTGTGTGTGTGTGTGTGTGTGTGTGTGTGTGTGTGTGTGCGTGCGTGTTTTTTTTTTAATGACCTGATATGACAATATGTTCTTTGGACTTGAGTTTATTTGCCGTTTGTGTGTCGCTATTAATCCCCAATATGGGGGTGGACACAGACAAGTTGAAGTTGGGGAATTAAGGATGGATGACCTTGCTAAAGCCCCGTGGTGGGCTCGGTCGCGGATCTGTCACTTCCCGAGTCGAGTGCTCTAACCACTTTGATACCCCGGTTCCCGTCTTAGTCTCTAATCGCTACTCATCCGTAGAACACTTGACATAGCTCATATAACGCGTCATGCTGACTCGTACAAGCACTCTTTGTCAGAACCTCATCAAATATAATTATACTCCTGTATACATACATGGATAAACAGATTGATTAGATAATTATGTATGAAATGTGCATGCAGTTTGCCCTCTAAAAATACATCATACATAGACATTGTCTATTTTTCAATTTTGAATTCGTATATGACAACAATGACCGAGGCGTTAGGAAGGGCATCAAGTCTTAATTCCTCGGCTTCAATATGTCTGTGTCCACCCTCATAATAGGGGTTAGTAGTGACACATAAAAGGTAATAATTGAATATATAATATTAATTACTGGCATTCAAATTTTACGTCGTTTAAATATGAGAGAGTATAGTGTGCATAGAGGTTCTCATTTATGTGGGTGTGTATTTACACACACACACACACACACACACACACACACACACACACACACACACACACACACACACACACACACACACACACACACACACATATATATATATATATATATATATATATATATATATATATATATATATATATATATATATCACACACACACACACACACACACACACACACACACACACACACACACACACACACACTTATTCCTTTGGATTGTGTTTAATATATCAACGGGGGGATAAAACCAGCTTTATGGTGTGCCGATCCTAAGTGCAAATACATGGAGAGGATTGGTGTCCTGAAAAGAATCCTGTCATAGCAAATTGAGCCAAAACTATAGTCTCCAAGATGCTATTGAAAAACAGAGACCCAATTTAAGTATGGGAAGTGCTGCAAATATGAAAAATTTATTTTGATTTATTTGGATATTTTTTATTTAGCTTTTTATTTCATTATTATTATTATTATTATTATTATTATTATTATTATTATTATTATTATTATTATTATTATTATTATTATTATTATTAGTAGTAGTAGTAGTAGTAGTAGTAGTAGTAGTAGTAGTAGTAGTAGTAGTAGTAGTAGTAGTAGTAGTAGTAGTAGCAGCAGCAGTGGTAGTCATCGTCTTTGGTCTCCTTGAGTATTATTCAAGGCCTCCAAAGCATTATTATTATTATTATTATTATTATTATTATTATTATTATTATTATTATTATTATTATTATTATTATTATTATTATTTTTATTATTATTATTATTATTATTATTATTATTATTATTATTATTATTATTATTATTATTATTATTATTGTTATTATTATTATTATTATTCAGATATTTCGTCAGTGATCATCTCAGGGGTGTGGAAGTACACAGTTGCCATTGATTATATTTTGCATCTTTTCAAGTTTTGGATTTTTTATTGTTAAATTTTTTGTGTTCCGAAATTGCTGAATTGGAAGTATATCACTAGGGGAGCATGCCAGGTCAATATGGTGCCGGCTCTATGCCCAGATAAGTAGAGAAAACTGGTCTAAGCCAGGACATAAGACTGAAAAGTTTTTGATGCAAAACGGAACAGTATCCTCCGAGAAGCTGTTGAGCAATAGTGACGCAATATAAACTTTGGAAGAGCTGCTAGTAGAGAAGAAGAAGAAAAGGAGAAAGAGAAGAAGAAAAGAAGAAAAAATAAAGAGAAAGAATAAGAAGAAGGAGGAGGAGGAGGAGGAGGCGAAGGAGGAGGAGGAGGGAGAGAGAGAGAGAGAGAGAGAGAGAGAGAGAGAGAAGAGAGAGAGAGAGAGAGAGAGAGAGAGAGAGAGAGAGAGAGAGAGAGAGAGAGAGAGAGAGAGAGAGAGAGAGAGAGAGAGAGAGGATATATATTTAGAGAAACAAAAAGTCTATTCAAGGGCTTCCTTCACGGCGTGTTCACGATAGACTATATCATAACTCATTGGCTTGTATTGAAATTAATTGAAGACTCTGCCTGTTGTATCCTTTTGTGTCCATCACAAAGGCAAACTTTTGCAACACATGTTTGAAACTGTGAGAGAGTGGTACTACCCTCATTGTCCCGGGGAGCATTCTCCTGGTGTGGCCCGTGCACCAGGGGTCATGAGTGTACAGAGACTTAGGTACAGAAAATATGAATATCTCGTCATGAATATCTCTTAAAGTATTGTTTAGGGCCCCGTCTGCATGTATCAGTTGGTTGTTTTGCTTTATCTTCTACTTAACTTTTCAATAAGTCGAAACGATGATATTTTTTTGACTTTCATAAGTGGATCTTTTCATTTTTTTTGGAGGTAAGGTATAAAAATAGGATTGTCTCATTAGGAATTTGTCTAAAAGGATTGTTTTGTATACCGCCTGTATGTATGTATGTATGTGTATTTTTTTTTTTCGAATCTTATTGCTTCATGAATTATTTCGTTAGTTCTGATAAAGTATGTTTAGTGCCTCGTTTGCATGTTTGACTTTTTATTTTTGCCTATCTTTCTATCAAGTTTTTAGTGAAACAGTTTGAAGCTACTGAATCTTGATGAATTCCTAGCTAGATTTGTATCACTTTTGGAAGTTGAATTTGATGAATTAATAATTGGACTCTTATTATATTTAGAACTCGATATTTAAGATAGAGAAATTGAGAGATTGAAAATGTAAAGGGGGGTTTACACGGTCAAACGGTTCGTCGAACGCGGTTCGACAGACAAGTGTTTGAAGTGATGTTCGAACGTGTGAACGGAGTATTTGGTTGTCGAATACGTTTGTCAATCGTGTTCGACAACTAAATACCCCGTTCACACGTTCGAACATCACTTCAAACACTTGTCTGTCGAACCGCGTTCGACGAACCGTTTGAGCGTGTAAACTCCCCTTTAGGGAGATGGCCGAGTCAAAGCGTGCCCATTTACCAGCACCTAACAAACCTTGATCACACCTCTTTTCTCCATGGGATAAAGAGCTGCCGCAATACCTTCCACTATCCTGCTTTGGTCAACCACAGGGTAAGCGGGCTAGGATCTTCTGATGTGAGATCCGACAGCCGCAGCGTTCACTACATAAGAAAAATTGTTTACGGAAAAAAAATCTTTAAACTCATTAATTATATAAGTTGTTGTTATTGTTGTTCCGGTTTTACGTCACGGACTCCCTTTTCTACCAAGGGCTAGGACGGTTGCCTTCTTGCGAAGGACTTGTCTTGGTAGATATAATCGTTACCCTGAGTGCATGCCCTTGCTAACTTCAGACCGTGACATGGCGCGAACCCTCGACCTGACGCCTCAGAGTCGCGGACGCTACCACTTGAGCCACGGTGACTACACTCATTAATTATATAAGTAAAATTAGTTTTTAAGATTTTTTTTTATTCGGTCAAATTTTTAATATTTTTTTTTTTTTAGTTTTTCATTATGCATTTCTGTCTGTGAATTTCTGTACCATTTTATTTCACAATTAATTCCCAATCCAATGGGGGTGGACACAGACATGTTGAAGCCGGGGGAATAGAGATACATGCTTTACCCATGCCCCACAGTGGACATAAGCCCTCATTAGTCGCTTCCCTACTAGCGCACCCTACCACTGAGCTATCGCGGCTCCCGCATTGCGCTCTCTGATTAATAATTACTATTTAATGATCAACTTCTTGTTGTTTTGTTGTTTTATGTGTTACTGTTAATCCTCATTGTGGGGTGGATACAGACAGGTTTGAACTGAGGATAAATGCTAGATGTCTTTCCGAACGGTCCGCGATGGGATCGATCACCGGTCTTTCACTTCCCGAGTCGAGTTCTCTACCACTAAACGATGGCGGCACCCTCATTGCTTTAGTTTATATGCCGCTATTAATCCCCATTGTGGGGGTGGACAGGTTGGAGCTGAGGAATTTTATATATATATATATATATATATATATATATATATATATATATATATATGTGTGTGTGTGTGTGTGTGTGTGTGTGTGTGTATGTGTGTGTGTATGTGCGTCTTTATGTAAGTATGTATGTATGTATGAATGTATGTATAAGATTACATTGTTACGAAGTGAAAACAGGAAACAACGAAATGCTTTACCTCTTATGGGCGTATTTACTATATATATATATATATATATATATATATATATATATATATATATATATATATATATATATATATATATATATATATATATATATATATATATATATACGCACACACACATACACATACATTCATATATGGTCTCTGGCCAAAGGCTGATTAAGATAAAAAATACCATTTTCTGAAACAATATTAAACATCTTATAAGTTAGAACTATGAGTAGTGTCCGTGGCAAAATGGTAGCGTGTGCGATTCTGAGGCGGCAGGTCGAGGGTTCGCGCCCCGTGACGGACTGAGGTTAGTATGGGCATACACTCAGGGTAACGATTACATCTGCCAAAACGAGTCCTTCGTAAAAGGGCAACCGTCCTAGCCCTTAGTAGAAAAGGGAGTTCGTGACGTAAAACCGAATCCATCCATCCATAAGTTAGAACTATGAAATTAAGTAAAATGGAACTGGTGATATTGATATTAACTGTTACGAAATTCGAGATGATGTGGAAAATGATTTACTTAGTAGAATTGGAGCAATCAGGCTATTGGATGCTATTTCTTCAGTTTGTACAAGTGACTTTATCTGCCGAGATTGGAAAACAGTAAAATCAAATTTGTTTAATGCTAGCAGCAATAAAATGAAATCTAATGATAAAAGCGACAGAGGAGGTAGTGACAATAGAGTGAACATGAATGTTAAAGGTAACAATACAGTTAGATTTTATCAAAATAGAGGCCAAAATACGGGAGTCAAAAATAGTTTCTTGCGTGGTAGATATGGTGATACTGGCTCCCAGGGACGATACAGCAATACAAACACCTGGCTAAGTCATACTAACAAACAAAATAGAGAAAGAAGGGATTATGATTATAATAATTTCTCGCGTGGTAGACATGGTGATACTGGCTCCCAGGGACGATACAGCAATACCAACACTAGGATAAGTCATACTTACAAACAAAACAGAGAAAGAAGGGATTATGATTATGTGCAAAGTCAAAGATATGGATGTTATAATTGTGGTGAGTTCAATCACCGCCAATCAAATTGTAGATTTGATCATAAAGTTAAATGTAATGTATGTCATGAATATGGTCATAAGAGTAGATTATGTAAAAATAATGATTATTATTAGAATCATGGCCAAGAAGACAGTGCCGATGTGAAAGCTACTTGTAAATATAATGATAGATTATCTGTCGTACATATAAATGCACAATCCCTGTTATCCCATATACTAGAAATTGAACATATGCTTGTACAAGAAAATATTGATGTTCTTTGCATTAGCGAATCATGGCTGTATCCGTCAATTAACAATGCATTTATTAATATTCCTTCATATAATATTTATCGCTATGACAGTGGTAGAGGTGGAGGTGTATGTTTATATGTTAAAAATTATCTGAAGGCCACTGAACTAAATCTTGAAACTGAGAAGCACGAAGGAGTGGAAGATAAATGGATCTCTGTCCAACATAAAAAGTTTCCTTCTATTATCATAGGCTGCGTGTACCGCCACCCCAAAGCCTCGGTAACCTCTTTTAGCTATATTTTGGACGTTTTTAAGGAGATAATTTTAAAAAACAAACCAGTTTTTATATATGGCGATTTTAATGATGATCAACTAAAAAGAGAAAATAAAATGAGTAGACTTATTAAGAATTTAAATCTAGAACAGATTATAAATAAACCAACTAGAATCACTCCCACTTCAGTTTCCCAAATCGATCTAGTAATAACAAACTCCAAACATATGATAACTAAGTGTGACGTAATGCCAAGCCCTATAGCAGACCACGAGGAAATTGTAACGTCCCTAAATATTCGCAAACCAAAGAGACAACCAATCTTTAAAACATTCAGATGCTTAAGAAATTATTCACAAGAATTACTTTGTAGTTTACTTATGAATGAAGTACATAAATTAAATGAAATTCTATATACCGATAATATAAATACACAAGTAAATATTTTAACCAGTGTCTTATCATCATGTATAGATCGATGTGCACCACTCGTGACAAGAGAAATATTTCGTCCCCCCGCTCCTTGGATAACAGATGACATAAAAAACATTATGAAAGAAAGAGACAAACTACAAAATGAAGTAAAACTACAAAGAGATAATATCCCTTTAAGAGAAAAGTTTACAGAGCATAAGAAACAAGTAAAATCATTATTAAGTAACAGTAAGAAACAGTATTACAAAAATGAATTTCAAAACGCTAAAGGCAATATCTCTGATACATGGAAAATTGCTAAAACCATGCTTTCCAATAACTGTAATAAAAGTAGTAACATATCAATTATACCCGATGAGGTAGATGTAAGTGCTAAAGCAGAAGAGTTCAATAATTTTTTCGCTGAAGTGGGGAAAAAAACCTTTGAAAAAACAAAAAAAGAAATAATAAATGAAATCAATAATAGTAATGGTGGTAATAATAATGATGATGGTAGTAGTAATAATAATAGAAATGTTGATAATGGTGTAAATAATAATGATGGTGGTAGTAATGGTAATGATAATAGTGATGATGGTAGTAATAATAATAATAATGTTCAAGAACATAGTGCATTCAATAGAAGTAATGATGTCTTTAACCCTACTACAGTAGATTGTAATACAGTAATCTTAGTAATAAAAAATCTGAAAGACTCTAATGCATATGGATCAGATGGAATTTGTTTTCGTTTTATTAGAGATTCATTATTTGTAATAGCTTATTATCTGACGGTAATAATCAATACTTCCATAGTTACCAATATCTACCCAGATTTATGGAAAAATCCCCATGTAATTCCTGGTTTTAAAAATGGAAATCCTGACGACGTCTCTAACTATAGACCAATCTCTTTACTACCAATTTTATCAAAGATACTTGAAAAGATTGTTGCAAATCAGTTAAGTGAGTTTCTTGAAAAAAATAAACTTATTGCAAAAAGTCAACACGGTTTCAGGCCAAAA
This sequence comes from Halocaridina rubra, assembly GCA_037179515.1. Classification (NCBI taxonomy): domain Eukaryota; kingdom Metazoa; phylum Arthropoda; class Malacostraca; order Decapoda; family Atyidae; genus Halocaridina; species Halocaridina rubra. The sequence continues at coordinate 91,222 of JAXCGZ010002128.1, forward strand.
TTATCAACTGAAACTGCCTTATTGAAAATATCAGATGAAATATACAAAAATATAGATAATAAGAAAATATCATTGCTACTACTACTCGATCTTTCTAAAGCTTTTGATAGTGTACACCATACCACTCTATTAGAAAAATGCAAAAAAATGAACATTGACCCAAGCTGGTTCGAGAACTATTTAAAAAACCGCTACCAGTCAGTCAGAATAAAAGATGTAGTCTCAAGTCGCAAGAAGGTATTGTTTGGGGTCCCTCAGGGATCGATCCTAGGACCCATACTTTTTCTAATATATGTAAACGATCTAGTAAAATATTTACCTAACTGTTATGTCATTCAATATGCTGACGATACTCAAATCTTAATTGAAGGAGAAATTAATGATTTAGAAAATATTATTCGTAGAGCAGAAGAAATTTTGTATATGGCTAAACGTTACTTTCTAAAAAATGGTCTGTTACTTAATGAAACTAAAACCCAATCTATTCTTATCGGATCCAGACAATTATTATCAGAAGTTGATGACAATCTTCATATAAATTTTAACGGTAATATCATTAAGCCAATGAACTCGGTAAAGAACCTAGGTGTCTATTTTGACCGTTACATGAATTTTGAAATGCATATAGATGAAATTTATAAAAAAGTAATGGGTACTCTAATATATCTAAATAGGGTAAAAGACTCATTTGAAACATCAACTCGTATAATAATTGTCCAGTCCTTAGCTATGAGTTTAATTAATTACTGTCTCAAAGTTTGGGGATGTACAAATAAGACTCAATTACAAAGAATACAAAAGTTACAAAACTTTGCAGCACGAGTGGCTGTTGGCAATGTAAGAAAATACGAGCACATCTCTCCTGTTTTAAAAGATCTAGAATGGATAAAGATTAGAGATAAATATGTTTTTGATATATGTACCTTTGTTTTTAATATACTAAGAAACAATATTCCTGATTGCTTGTATAATTTTTCTACAGTAAGCTCAGTTACCGGGTTAACTACCCGTCAAGGGGAAGATTTATTAGTACGAAGGTCTAAAACTGATATTGGCTCAAGAGATATAAACATTCGTGGACCTCATTTATATAATCAGCTTCCCAGAGAACTAAAAAATGCCGGTTCAGTGTATACTTTTAAATATAATCTTAAGAAGTTGATCTTAAAGGAAGATTTTACTTGTAAATTTTAATGGTACACTCATCTTTATGATTTGTTTGTTTTAGTATGTCTATATCGTACACCACAGATGTCTATCTGGAATATATATGTATCTTATTTAAATACCCAATGTACATTGGAATAAAGGATTATTATTATTATTATTATTATTATTATTACTCTCTCTCTCTCTCTCTCTCTCTCTCTCTCTCTCTCTCTCTCTCTCTCTCTCTCTCTCTCTCTCTCTCTCTCTCTCTCTCTCTCTCTCTCTCTCTCTCTCTCTCTCTCTCTCTCTCTCTCCCTCCCTCCCTCCTACCAGCAATAAATAAGTGCTAAATTTTGATATTTTTTGATAAATCAATGCCTGTACATTGGATATGGTTCGAACACACTCCTGATATACAGATATTTTTATTTGTAATGTGTGTAGATGACATTTTCATGTCCTTATATAAAAATAAATATTTTCAAATTTATAATTCTTAGCATAGTAGTCTCCGTGGCAAAATGGTAGCGTCTGCGACTCTGAGGTGGCAGGTCGAGGGTTCGCGCCCCGTCGCGGACTGAGGTTAGTAATGACATACACTCAGGGTAACGATTGCATCTACCAAAATAAGTCCTTCGTAAGATGGCAACCGTCCTAGCCCTTAGTAGAAACGGGAGTTCGTGACGTAAAACCGAATCCAATAATTCTTAGCATAAAGAAACATAGTAAAATATTAGAGAATGAGTTCTAGGATGAGATGAAAAAATATGATAGTGATTCCGTATTGGCTGGTATATTATTAATGTCTTTTGGCTAAGCATGACGCGGGCCAAAGAGATTTCTCGCACCTTCTAGCGCAGGTAGGACAGGTGGATATGGGGTGTTGCTATGTGATGAAGCGGTGGTGGTAAACCAGCTACGGATACCGAACCTCACTCCAGGAGATCCTCACCTACTTACCTTGTGGATGACGCATGGTGGTGAGGGGAACCGTGGCAGCCTTTTATTCTCAAGGAGCTTAGTTCGCGCCCCGTCACGGACTGAGGTTAGTAAGGGCATACACTCTGGGTAACTATTACATCTGCCAAAGCAAGATCTTCTCAAGAAGGCAACCGTTTTAGCCCTTAGTAGAAAAGGGAGTTCGTGACGTAAAAACCTAATCAAATCGAGCTAAGTAAATCGATCAGGGTTAAATTTCTTCTTGTGATTGAGTGTGTGCTTTGACTCGACCACCCCTTTATAAGGGGAATGGCTCCCAATATATATATATATATATAAATATATATATATATAATATATATATATATATATATATATATATATATATATATGTGTGTGTGTGTGTGTGTGTGTGTGTGTGTGTGTGTGTGTGTGTGTGTGTATGTGTGTGCGTGCATTTGTGTGCGTGTGTATGAAACGTACCGTAATTTTTCATTATTGTTTCTCAGTCCTATTCTACGGCAGTAAAACGTGTGTGTGTTTGAATGTGTGTGTACTTTGAATCAGCCACCCCCTCACATGGGGTATTTGCGGCCATTGTTTATGTATGATGTATGTAACAATGCGTGATAAAGTATGATTTTATGTCTATTGTTTTGACTGCCGAATAGGCTGTTTTGCACTCTTTGTTGAGTGAGTGGCCATTGCGTTACGTCAAAAGAACTCTTTAAAAACCACGTGGGAGGCGCCACACCAACCACTTTCTCTCTCTCTCGTCTCTCTAAATTTTCATTTTTGTTTTTTGTTATTTTTGTATTTTGTTTTTTGTTTTTTGTTTTATTTTTATTTTTATCGTATTGTATTTTTGTTATATTTGTTATTTTTGTGTTTTTGTATTATTATTTTTATTTTTTGTTGTTGTATCGTATTGTATTTGTTTTGTATTTATCCCTTACAGGTTATGTAGACATGGAAGGGCAAAAAAATATTTGTATTTAGTAAATATTTATTTTTGTTTTTGTGTTAGATTTAATTGTTTACCTGTTGAATGTTATAAATAATAGATAACGTAAATTAGTTAATAATTTATTATTTGAATTAACCGTTTACACACACACACACACACACACACACACACACACACACACACACACACACACACACACACACACACACACACACACACACACACACACACACACACACTGAGTCACTAAATAGCACTTATATGGAGATATAAAAATTCGGTGTGAAGCTTAATTAAAAGTTTTTCTCTTTTTTTTTTTCCTCTTTCTCGTCTTCTTTCTATATTCTGTGAGAAGGAGAACATAAAAATGACGCCATCTCTGTCCCAAACCTCTCCCATCCATGGGTCGGTAGGAGGGGTAGCCATCAGGAGACTCAAACAGAAAATCAAGAATATAGAGGAAATGGTTATAAGCCTTGATGATAAAATTCAGAATATGGATGGAGAAATGAAAGAGAATGAAACACTCAGAGAGCAAATAAGATCTTTGGAGGAAGCAAATAAAGCACAAGGGCAGGAGAGAAAGGAACTAGAAAAAAGAATAAAAAAGCTGGAAGGGGAAAAGAGTCAACTAGAATCTAGACTTTCTAAACAAGAAGATAAAAACAAACAGCTGAATGACAACCTAAAGGAATTAGATGTTAGTTCACTGCTCTCTTCTGAGAGAGACGAGATTGCTGCTTGGAATGTCCAGATTAAGGAAAACATTGAACAGTTCAGAAAAGAGTTCCAGGAGCTGAATATGGAAAATGATGCCATGAAAACTTCCTTTGCTGATGCACTAAAGGGGATGTGGCAGTAAAAAAGGCTGTAAAGGTGGTGGCACTGGAAAACATACAAACAGTTGACTATAAAGAGACAGTAATCGAAAAAATGAAAGATGTTGTGATGGAAAGGGCAAACCCACTCATCAGACAGGCACTTGATAAGGAGAAGGCAGTGGTAATCTCAGGCATAAGCGAGTCCCAGGAGCCAACATGGCAGGGGAGACTTGAAGAAAATAAAGCTAGGGTTGTAGACCTGATAAGAAAGCTTGGAGTAGTATGTGGTCCTGAGGATATTGTAAACATACACCAACTAGGTAAATATTCGAGGGAAGGAAAGCCGAGACCAACAAAAGTAACCTTTGAGAGAGGGGAAACATGTAGGGAAATATTGTTGAGAAAAAAAGTCTAAAAGACCTTCAAGAATTCAAAGAAGTGTTCATTAGACAATACAGAACACAGGAAGAGATGGGAAAGATCAAAAACTTGTTGCAAGAGGCAAGAAGGTTAAATGATGAAAGAAATGAAGAAGAGAAGAAAAATTTTCATTACAGAGCTCTTCCAGACAAAGGGGAGATAAAGAAGATAATGACAGAAGATCAGGGGATGGGGCCTCATTAAGATTGTTATACACAAATGCTGATGGATTAGCTGGTAAGGCAGTAGAATTAAAAGATAGGATTCACAACAGTAAGGCAGATATAGTAGCAATTACAGAGACTAAGTTGAGTGAGGACATAAACAGTGTCACAGTTTTTCCTAAGGGTTTCAGAATACTAAGGGCTGAAAGATCTGAGAGAACTGGTGGAGGGATAGCACTGCTCATAAGTGAAAGGATTCAAGTTGAAGAAATAAACTTGGCTATAGAAAGTGAGTTCAAGGAATTTCTTGTTGCTCGCATAAATACTGGGTCAGAGAGCATTATAATAACTGTTGTATACAACCCACCAAGGAACCAAAATAGGCTTGAAGTTTATGAGGAAAGTCATATAGGTACTATTGAAGTCATAAACTCAGTTGTTAACATGGCACGGGAAAAAAAATGTAGGATTTTGATTATGGGAGACTTTAATCATAAAGAGATAGATTGGATAAATCTTGACCCACACAGTGGTGAGGACTCATTCGGGGCAAGATTCCTAGATTGCGTACAAGGAAATTTCCTACACCAACATGTAATGGAACCAACAAGAGCCAGGGGTGGGGATGAGCCATCACTACTTGATCTAGTGTTCACAGATAATGTGTTGGATATTGAAAAAATTTAGTATGAACCACCAATTGGAAAGAGTGACCACTGTGTGTTGTTGATGGAGTATATCATTGAAGATATTCTTCCTGAGAGTAGAGGCACTGAAGACATGAGGAGGAACTATCGGAAAGGATATTACATAAAAATGAATGAGCTTTTTGCAGTTACTGGCTGGAGAACCTTATTTTACAACAAATCTGTACAAGAAATGTATGACATCTTTTGTGAGAAATATGGGAAGATAGTAGATTGCTGCATACCTGTCACCAAAGTAGGTGTAATTCATGCCAGAGAGAAATGGTTCGATAATGGGTGTAAAAGAGCTAAGGAGTGGAGAGACAAATGCTGGAAAAGGTATAGGAGGAGAAAAAACATAAATGCCTGGCAAACCTACAAAAGAGCAAGAAATGACTACCTAAGTAAAAGGAGAGAGGCAGAGAGAGACTATGAGAGGGACATCACCAGGAAGGCTAAAGAAAATCCCAAGCTTTTCCACAGCTTTATCAGAGGAAAACTGAAGGTAAAAGAACAGGTTTTAAGGCTAAAGAGAGTGGATGGAAGCATCACTGAGACGGATGAAGAGATCTGCAAAGAATTGAACAAGGAGTTTCAGTCAGTATTTACAGTAGAAAATACCCCACCCCCTCAGATTGCAGTGATAGAAGCTCAAGGGCCGGTATTAGAGAACATCAACCTTACAGCCACAGAGGTATGCAAAGCGCTGATGGATTTAGATGTTCATAAAGCTACAGGTCCCGATGACATATCCCCTCATGTGCTTAAAAAATGCGCAAACACAATATCAGTGGCACTAAGTATCATATTTAAGGAGTCACTGGAGTCGGGGGAGATTCCAAGATGCTGGAAACAAGCAAATGTGATACCTATCTTCAAAAAGGGAAGGAGGGATACGGCTCTGAACTATAGACCAGTTTCCTTGACCAGCATTGTTTGCAAAGTTATGGAGAAACTACTAAGGAAACATATCTCTCTTCACTTGGAATCCGTCAACTTTTTGTCAGTGAGGCAACATGGCTTCAGAGAAGGTAGATCAACAGTAACAAACTTATTAGAATTTTTTGATGAGGTAAGCCAAATCTTACAGGAAAGAGAGGGCTGGGCAGATTGCATATTCCTAGACTTCCAGAAAGCGTTTGACACTGTTCCACATGGGAGACTTATTAGGAAGTTGCAATCAATGGCTAGAATAGGTGGAAATGTTTTGGAATGGATAAAAACTTACTTAGAAGGAAGGGAACAGAGGGTTAGAGTAAGACACTCAGTGTCTGAATGGAGAAGAGTTAGTAGTGGAGTTCCACAGGGTTCAATTTTAGGGCCACTTTTGTTCCTTGTATATGTAAATGACCTACCAGAGTCTGTAAATTCATTCATGAATATGTTTGCAGATGATGCAAAGATTGTGAAGAAAGTAAAAAACGAGAACAATGGTAGAGAACTTCAAGAGGATCTAAATAATCTGCATGAGTGGTCAGAAAAGTGGCTAATGAAATTCAATACTTCAAAATGTAAGGTAATGAGAATGGGTACAAGTGCAAGAAGGCCCAAGCTAGACTACTCGGTGGCTGGAGTACAACTTCAAGAGACAGAAAATGAGAGAGATCTAGGAGTAAACATACTGGCAGATTTGTCTCCAGAAATACATATAAATGGCATAGTAAGGGCAGCATATGCATTCTTATCAAATGTAAGGGTAGCCTTCAGGCACATGGACAAGGAAATGTTCAGAAATATTTATGTAACCTATGTGAGGCCAAAACTCGAATATGCAGCCCCCTTTTGGAATCCGCACTTGAAAAAGCACATAGCTAAGCTTGAAAAAGTTCAAAGACATGCCACGAAGCTGGTGCCAGAAATACGCAATCTCAGTTATGATGAGAGGTTGAGGGAATTAGACTTACCATCACTCGAAGCTAGAAGAGTGAGGGGGGGATATGGTGACAGTCTTTAAATTCCTTCATGGTTATGATAGAGTGGATAGGGATCGATACTTTGATATGGCTGGCTCTAGAACTAGAGGTCATAGTTTGAAGCTTCGTAAGAAAACTTCTTTGCAGGATGTAAGGAAATACTTTTTCAGTGTAAGAGTAGTTGATAATTGGAATTCGCTAAGCGAGGAGGTAGTTAATGCTATCTCAATCCATAGTTTTAAGGACAGGTATGATAAGTATCACTAAGTATAAAATGGAACCGATCAGGAGACGGGAAGACACGAGCTTTGGGCTCTTTCCCGTAAAACACAAATTAGGTAATCACAAAATTAGGTAATCACACACACACACACACACATACACACACATATTATATATATATATATATATATATATATATATATATATATATATATATATATATATATATATATATATATATATATATATATATATATACACACCCATGAGGAATGCGGGGGCTAGAATACTTCCTCCGTGTTCCCTGCGTGTCGTAAGAATCGACTAAATGTGCGTAGCGAGGGGGACTGGGAATCCCCTTCTCTGTATTTTTAGTTTCCCAAAGAGTCAGGGTATTTTACCTTGACTCAGCCACTCTCCTTATAAGGCATAATATGGCTCATGTATGTGGATGGATATATATAAAATGTAGTAAGTTGGCCCATGGCAACACCCTCCCGATACGATACTACAGCTGAAGGTATTTTTTTATTTAAATAGGACAGTTCGCTGTTAAGTCTCCCTTCATGTATATTTTTATATATATATATATATATATATATTATATATATATATATATATATATATATATATATATATATATATATATATAATATATATTATATATATTATATATATATATATTATATATTATATATATATATGGCATTTTTGCACATTCATCTTTTTTATTAACGTTGTAAAGCGCATGAATTAAGAAGCGACTACCGCGAAGACGAGTCCACCTTGGGGACGTTAGGAAGACTGTCTAGCCTTAATCACCCAGCTCCAACATCTGTCCACCCCCATACGAATGGGGACTAATTATGTTCTTTCAGTTTTAATTTGGATATTCATATCTCGCACCTTCTACCTCAGTATACTGTGATGGACAGATGTGAGGGGAGCTGCCATGCGATGAAGCGCTAAGGATAAACAAGCTGCGGCTATCGGGTCTTTTTGTTGAATATGCTTGCCTGCGAACCTTATGGGTGACCCAAGCAACTTTTTATCTCCAGGGAGCTCAGAGGAGTAGTGAGGTATGTGTGGATCATGGTGAATGAGTCTTACATGGCTCGGCCACCCCCTAACAAGGGGGAATAAGGTCATGTATAAATATGTATGTTTGAAATTTTGTACTCAATTTACCTCCATGTCACGATCATTCCCCATGCAAACGGGGGTGGACACAGACAATTTGAAGCTACAAAGGGAATTTAATGCTAAATACCCTTCCTAACACCTCGAGGTGGGATCGAAATCTCAAATGTCTGACTAGTCATCTCCCAATCTTGAGTGTTCTACCACTAAGCTACCTCGGTCCCACGCAATAACCCGCATGTAAGGCTAATTAATATTTTAGTTTTCACAAAGTAAATATGCTTACAAGAAGTTAATTACCTCAAAGAGAAACTTCTTAATATTTAAAAATAAGAAATTGAGATAATCCTTTATTAAATAGATAGTGAATAGACATGGATACCACT
>JAXCGZ010002129.1:0-25000 GCA_037179515.1 Halocaridina rubra
AGTGATAATAATAGTGCCTAATACCAATGCTTCTTCATTTGCCCAACGATGGAGGCTTGAAGCCTCCGAAACCTCGCACTCCAAGTCTTTGAGAAGCTTATGTCAAAGAATCAATTATAGAAGGGAGGATTATTACTCTTAAACTGGGATATTCGATACATGATATTTCTTTCAAGCATGTATATACTCTAGAGTTTTCTAGGATGCCTTTGGTAAATATTAAGTGTCAGGAGATTCTCTTCCTTCACTACATACCAGATTCCTAAAACAGGCACGGAATGATAGTGCTTGTAATAGTGCTTGTGACAGTGATAGTGCTTGTCATAGTGATAGTTAAAATGCTTGTGATAGTGATAGCACTTGTAATAGTGATAGTGCTTTTGATAGTGATATTGCTTATAATAGTGAGAGTGATAGTGCTTCTGATAGTGCTTGTGATGGTTATAGTGCTTGTAATAGTCATAGTGCTTATGATTTGCTTGTGCTTGTGATAAAGATAGTGCATGTGATAAGGAGAGTGATTATGCTTGTGCTTGTGCTTCTGCTTTTGATAGTGATAGTGCTTGTGATAGTGATAGTGCTTGTGATATTGCTTGGGATAGTGATAGTACTTGTGATAGAGCTGGTGATAGTGATAGTGCTTGCGATAGTGATAGTGATAGTGATAATGCTTGTGTTAGTGATAATAATAGTACCTAAGATAGTGACAGTGCTTATGTTAGTGATAGTGCTTGTGATAGTGATAGTGTTTGTAATAGTGCTTCTGATGGTGCTTGTGCTTATGATAGATATAGTGCTTGTGATAGTGATAGTGCTGATAGTGATAATAATAGTGCCTAATACCAATGCTTCTTCATTTGTCCAACGATGGAGGCTTGAAGCCTCCGAAACCTCGCACTCCAAGTCTTTGAGAAGCTTATGTCAAAGAATCAATTATGGAAGGGAGGATTATTATTCTTAAACTGGGATATTCGATACATGATATTTCTTTCAAGCATATATATACTCTAGAGTTTTCTAGGATGCCTTTTGTGAATACTAGATGTCAGGAGATTTTCTTCCTTCACTACATACCAGATTCCTCGAACAGGCACGGAATGATAGTGCTTGTGATTGCTCATAATAGTGAGAGTGATAGTGCTTCTGAGAGTGCTTGTGATAGTTATAGTGCTTGTAATAGTCATAGTGCTCATGATATTGCTTGTGCTTGTGATAAGGATAGTGCTTGTGATAAGGAGAGTGCTTATGCTTGTGCTTGTGCTTCTGCTTTGGATAGTGATAGTGCTTGTGATAGTGATAGTGCTTGTGATATTGCTTGGGATAGTGATAGTATTTGTGATAGAGCTGGTGATAGTGATAGTGCTTGTGATAGTGATAGTGATAGTGATAATGCTTGTGATAGTGATAATAAGAGTACCTAAGATAGTGATAGTGCTTATGTTAGTGATAGTGCTTGTGATAGTGATAGTGCTTGTAATAGTGCTTCTGCTGGTGCTTGTGCTTATGATAGATATAGTGCTTGTGATAGTGATAGTGCTGATAGTGATAATAATAGTGCCTAATACCAATGCTTCTTCATTTGCCCAACGATGGAGGCTTGAAGCCTCCGAAACCTCGCACTCCAAGTCTTCGAGAAGCTTATGTCAAAGAATCAATTATGGAAGGGAGGATTATTACTCTTAAACTGGGATATTCGATACATGATGTTTCTTTCAAGCATGTATATACTCTAGAGTTTTCTAGGATGCCTTTGGTGAATATTAGAGTGTCAGGAGATTCTCTTCCTTCACTACATACCAGATTCCTCGAACAGGCACGGAATGATAGTGCTTGTAATAGTGCTTGTGACAGTGATAGTGCGGGTGTGTGCGGATAGTGATAGTTAAAATGCTTGTGATAGTGATAGCGCTTGTAATAGTGATAGTGCTTGTGATAGTGATATTGCTTATAATAGTGAGAGTGATAGTGCTTCTGATAGTGCTTGTGATAGTTATAGTGCTTGTAATAGTCATAGTGCTTATGATATTGCTTGTGCTTGTGATAAAGATAGTGCATGTGATAAGGAGAGTGCTTATGCTTGTGCTTGTGCTTCTGCTTTTGATAGTGATAGTGCTTGTGATAGTGATAGTGCTTGTGATATTGCTTGGGATAGTGATAGTACTTGTGATAGAGCTGGTGATAGTGATAGTGCTTGCGATAGTGATAGTGATAGTGATAATGCTTGTGTTAGTGATAATAATAGTACCTAAGATAGTGACAGTGCTTATGTTAGTGATAGTGCTTGTGATAGTGATAGTGTTTGTAATAGTGCTTCTGCTGGTGCTTGTGCTTATGATAGATATAGTGCTTGTGATAGTGATAGTGCTGATAGTGATAATAATAGTGCCTAATACCAATGCTTCTTCATTTGTCCAACGATGGAGGCTTGAAGCCTCCGAAACCTCGCACTCCAAGTCTTTGAGAAGCTTATGTCAAAGAATCAATTATGGAAGGGAGGATTATTACTCTTAAACTGGGATATTCGATACATGATATTTCTTTCAAGCATGTATATACTCTAGAGTTTTCTAGGATGCCTTTTGTGAATACTAGATGTCAGGAGATTTTCTTCCTTCACTACATACCAGATTCCTCGAACAGGCACGGAATGATAGTGCTTGTAATAGTGCTTGTGATAGTGATAGTGCTTGTGATAGTGATAGTTAAAATGCTTGTGATAGTGATAGCGCTTGTAATAGTGATAGTGCTTCTGATAGTGATATTGCTCATAATAGTGAGTGATAGTGCTTCTGATAGTGCTTGTGATAGTTATAGTGCTTGTAATAGTCATAGTGCTCATGATATTGCTTGTGCTTGTGATAAGGATAGTGCTTGTGATAAGGAGAGTGCTTATGCTTGTGCTTGTGCTTCTGCTTTGGATAGTGATAGTGCTTGTGATAGTGATAGTGCTTGTGATATTGCTTGGGATAGTGATAGTATTTGTGATAGAGCTGGTGATAGTGATAGTGCTTGTGATAGTGATAGTGATAGTGATAATGCTTGTGATAGTGATAATAAGAGTACCTAAGATAGTGATAGTGCTTATGTTAGTGATAGTGCTTGTGATAGTGATAGTGCTTGTAATAGTGCTTCTGCTGGTGCTTGTGCTTATGATAGATATAGTGCTTGTGATAGTGATAGTGCTGATAGTGATAATAATAGTGCCTAATACCAATGCTTCTTCATTTGCCCAACGATGGAGGCTTGAAGCCTCCGAAACCTCGCACTCCAAGTCTTTGAGAAGCTTATGTCAAAGAATCAATTATGGAAGGGAGGATTATTACTCTTAAACTGGGATATTCGATACATGATATTTCTTTCAAGCATGTATATACTCTAGAGTTTTCTAGGATGCCTTTGGTGAATATTAAGTGTCAGGAGATTCTCTTCCTTCACTACATACCAGATTCCTCGAACAGGCACGGAATGATAGTGCTTGTAATAGTGCTTGTGACAGTGATAGTGCTTGTCATAGTGATAGTTAAAATGCTTGTGATAGTGATAGCGCTTGTAATAGTGATAGTGCTTGTGATAGTGATATTGCTTATAATAGTGAGAGTGATAGTGCTTCTGATAGTGCTTGTGATAGTTATAGTGCTTGTAATAGTCATAGTGCTTATGATATTGCTTGTGCTTGTGATAAAGATAGTGCATGTGATAAGGAGAGTGCTTATGCTTGTGCTTGTGCTTCTGCTTTTGATAGTGATAGTGCTTGTGATAGTGATAGTGCTTGTGATATTGCTTGGGATAGTGATAGTACTTGTGATAGAGCTGGTGATAGTGATAGTGCTTGCGATAGTGATAGTGATAGTGATAATGCTTGTGTTAGTGATAATAATAGTACCTAAGATAGTGATAGTGCTTATGTTAGTGATAGTGCTTGTGATAGTGATAGTGTTTGTAATAGTGCTTCTGCTGGTGCTTGTGCTTATGATAGATATAGTGCTTGTGATAGTGATAGTGCTGATAGTGATAATAATAGTGCCTAATACCAATGCTTCTTCATTTGCCCAACGATGGAGGCTTGAAGCCTCCGAAACCTCGCACTCCAAGTCTTTGAGAAGCTTATGTCAAAGAATCAATTATGGAAGGGAGGATTATTACTCTTAAACTGGGATATTCGATACATGATATTTCTTTCAAGCATGTATATACTCTAGAGTTTTCTAGGATGCCTTTTGTGAATACTAGATGTCAGGAGATTTTCTTCCTTCACTACATACCAGATTCCTCGAACAGGCACGGAATGATAGTGCTTGTAATAGTGCTTGTGATAGTGATAGTGCTTGTGATAGTGATAGTTAAAATGCTTGTGATAGTGATAGCGCTTGTAATAGTGATAGTGCTTGTGATAGTGATATTGCTCATAATAGTGAGAGTGATAGTGCTTCTGATAGTGCTTGTGATAGTTATAGTGCTTGTAATAGTCATAGTGCTCATGATATTGCTTGTGCTTGTGATAAGGATAGTGCTTGTGATAAGGAGAGTGCTTATGCTTGTGCTTGTGCTTCTGCTTTGGATAGTGATAGTGCTTGTGATAGTGATAGTGCTTGTGATATTGCTTGGGATAGTGATAGTATTTGTGATAGAGCTGGTGATAGTGATAGTGCTTGTGATAGTGATAGTGATAGTGATAATGCTTGTGATAGTGATAATAAGAGTACCTAAGATAGTGATAGTGCTTATGTTAGTGATAGTGCTTGTGATAGTGATAGTGCTTGTAATAGTGCTTCTGCTGGTGCTTGTGCTTATGATAGATATAGTGCTTGTGATAGTGATAGTGCTGATAGTGATAATAATAGTGCCTAATACCAATGCTTCTTCATTTGCCCAACGATGGAGGCTTGAAGCCTCCGAAACCTCGCACTCCAAGTCTTTGAGAAGCTTATGTCAAAGAATCAATTATGGAAGGGAGGATTATTACTCTTAAACTGGGATATTCGAAACATGATATTTCTTTCAAGCATGTATATACTCTAGAGTTTTCTAGGATGCCTTTGGTGAATATTAAGTGTCAGGAGATTCTCTTCCTTCACTACATACCAGATTCCTCGAACAGGCACGGAATGATAGTGCTTGTAATAGTGCTTGTGACAGTGATAGTGCTTGTCATAGTGATAGTTAAAATGCTTGTGATAGTGATAGCGCTTGTAATAGTGATAGTGCTTGTGATAGTGATATTGCTTATAATAGTGAGAGTGATAGTGCTTCTGATAGTGCTTGTGATAGTTATAGTGCTTGTAATAGTCATAGTACTTATGATATTGCTTGTGCTTGTGATAAAGATAGTGCATGTGATAAGGAGAGTGATTATGCTTGTGCTTGTGCTTCTGCTTTGAATAGTGATAGTGCTTGTGATAGTGATAGTGCTTGTGATATTGCTTGGGATAGTGAGAGTATTTGTGATAGAGCTGGTGATAGTGATAGTGCTTGTGATAGTGATAGTGATAGTGATAATGCTTGTGATAGTGATAATAAGAGTACCTAAGATAGTGATAGTGCTTATGTTAGTGATAGTGCTTGTGATAGTGATAGTGCTTGTAATAGTGCTTCTGCTGGTGCTTGTGCTTATGATAGATATAGTGCTTGTGATAGTGATAGTGCTGATAGTGATAATAATAGTGCCTAATACCAATGCTTCTTCATTTGCCCAACGATGGAGGCTTGAAGCCTCCGAAACCTCGCACTCCAAGTCTTTGAGAAGCTTATGTCAAAGAATCAATTATAGAAGGGAGGATTATTACTCTTAAACTGGGATATTCGATACATGATATTTCTTTCAAGCATGTATATACTCTAGAGTTTTCTAGGATGCCTTTGGTAAATATTAAGTGTCAGGAGATTCTCTTCCTTCACTACATACCAGATTCCTCGAACAGGCACGGAATGATAGTGCTTGTAATAGTGCTTGTGACAGTGATAGTGCTTGTCATAGTGATAGTTAAAATGCTTGTGATAGTGATAGCACTTGTAATAGTGATAGTGCTTTTGATAGTGATATTGCTTATAATAGTGAGAGTGATAGTGCTTCTGATAGTGCTTGTGATAGTTATAGTGCTTGTAATATTCATAGTGCTTATGATATTGCTTGTGCTTGTGATAAAGATAGTGCATGTGATAAGGAGAGTGATTATGCTTGTGCTTGTGCTTCTGCTTTTGATAGTGATAGTGCTTGTGATAGTGATAGTGCTTGTGATATTGCTTGGGATAGTGATAGTACTTGTGATAGAGCTGGTGATAGTGATAGTGCTTGTGATAGTGATAGTGATAGTGATAATGCTTGTGTTAGTGATAATAATAGTACCTAAGATAGTGACAGTGCTTATGTTAGTGATAGTGCTTGTGATAGTGATAGTGTTTGTAATAGTGCTTCTGCTGGTGATTGTGCTTATGATAGATATAGTGCTTGTGATAGTGATAGTGCTGATAGTGATAATAATAGTGCCTAATACCAATGCTTCTTCATTTGTCCAACGATGGAGGCTTGAAGCCTCCGAAACCTCGCACTCCAAGTCTTTGAGAAGCTTATGTCAAAGAATCAATTATGGAAGGGAGGATTATTACTCTTAAACTGGGATATTCGATACATGATATTTCTTTCAAGCATGTATATACTCTAGAGTTTTCTAGGATGCCTTTTGTGAATACTAGATGTCAGGAGATTTTCTTCCTTCACTACATACCAGATTCCTCGAACAGGCACGGAATGATAGTGCTTGTAATAGTGCTTGTGATAGTGATAGTGCTTGTGATAGTGATAGTTAAGATGCTTGTGATAGTGATAGCGCTTGTAATAGTGATAGTGCTTCTGATAGTGATATTGCTCATAATAGTGAGAGTGATAGTGCTTCTGATAGTGCTTGTGATAGTTATAGTGCTTGTAATAGTCATAGTGCTCATGATATTGCTTGTGCTTGTGATAAGGATAGTGCTTGTGATAAGGAGAGTGCTTATGCTTGTGCTTGTGCTTCTGCTTTGGATAGTGAGAGTGCTTGTGATAGTGATAGTGCTTGTGATATAGCTTGGGATAGTGATAGTATTTGTGATAGAGCTGATGATAGTGATAGTGCTTGTGATAGTGATAGTGATAGTGATAATGCTTGTGATAGTGATAATAAGAGTACCTAAGATAGTGATAGTGCTTATGTTAGTGATAGTGCTTGTGATAGTGATAGTGCTTGTAATAGTGCTTCTGCTGGTGCTTGTGCTTATGATAGATATAGTGCTTGTGATAGTGATAGTGCTGATAGTGATAATAATAGTGCCTAATACCAATGCTTCTTCATTTGCCCAACGATGGAGGCTTGAAGCCTCCGAAACCTCGCACTCCAAGTCTTTGAGAAGCTTATGTCAAAGAATCAATTATGGAAGGGAGGATTATTACTCTTAAACTGGGATATTCGAAACATGATATTTCTTTCAAGCATGTATATACTCTAGAGTTTTCTAGGATGCCTTTGGTGAATATTAAGTGTCAGGAGATTCTCTTCCTTCACTACATACCAGATTCCTCGAACAGGCACGGAATGATAGTGCTTGTAATAGTGCTTGTGACAGTGATAGTGCTTGTCATAGTGATAGTTAAAATGCTTGTGATAGTGATAGCGCTTGTAATAGTGATAGTGCTTGTGATAGTGATATTGCTTATAATAGTGAGAGTGATAGTGCTTCTGATAGTGCTTGTGATAGTTATAGTGCTTGTAATAGTCATAGTGCTTATGATATTGCTTGTGCTTGTGATAAAGATAGTGCATGTGATAAGGAGAGTGCTTATGCTTGTGCTTGTGCTTCTGCTTTTGATAGTGATAGTGCTTGTGATAGTGATAGTGCTTGTGATATTGCTTGGGATAGTGATAGTACTTGTGATAGAGCTGGTGATAGTGATAGTGCTTGCGATAGTGATAGTGATAGTGATAATGCTTGTGTTAGTGATAATAATAGTACCTAAGATAGTGATAGTGCTTATGTTAGTGATAGTGCTTGTGATAGTGATAGTGTTTGTAATAGTGCTTCTGCTGGTGCTTGTGCTTATGATAGATATAGTGCTTGTGATAGTGATAATAATAGTGCCTAATACCAATGCTTCTTCATTTGCCCAACGATGGAGGCTTGAAGCCTCCGAAACCTCGCACTCCAAGTCTTTGAGAAGCTTATGTCAAAGAATCAATTATGGAAGGGAGGATTATTACTCTTAAACTGGGATATTCGATACATGATATTTCTTTCAAGCATGTATATACTCTAGAGTTTTCTAGGATGCCTTTTGTGAATACTAGATGTCAGGAGATTTTCTTCCTTCACTACATACCAGATTCCTCGAACAGGCACGGAATGATAGTGCTTGTAATAGTGCTTGTGATAGTGATAGTGCTTGTGATAGTGATAGTTAAAATGCTTGTGATAGTGATAGCGCTTGTAATTGTGATAGTGCTTGTGATAGTGATATTGCTCATAATAGTGAGAGTGATTGTGCTTCTGATAGTGCTTGTGATAGTTATAGTGCTTGTAATAGTCATAGTGCTCATGATATTGCTTGTGCTTGTGATAAGGATAGTGCTTGTGATAAGGAGAGTGCTTATGCTTGTGCTTGTGCTTCTGCTTTGAATAGTGATAGTGCTTGTGATAGTGATAGTGCTTGTGATATTGCTTGGGATAGTGATAGTATTTGTGATAGAGTTGGTAATAGTGATAGTGCTTGTGATAGTGATAGTGATAGTGATAATGCTTGTGATAGTGATAATAAGAGTACCTAAGATAGTGATAGTGCTTATGTTAGTGATAGTGCTTGTGATAGTGATAGTGCTTGTAATAGTGCTTCTGCTGGTGCTTGTGCTTATGATAGATATAGTGCTTGTGATAGTGATAGTGCTGATAGTGATAATAATAGTGCCTAATACCAATGCTTCTTCATTTGCCCAACGATGGAGGCTTGAAGCCTCCGAAACCTCGCACTCCAAGTCTTTGAGAAGCTTATGTCAAAGAATCAATTATGGAAGGGAGGATTATTACTCTTAAACTGGGATATTCGATACATGATATTTCTTTCAAGCATGTATATACTCTAGAGTTTTCTAGGATGCCTTTGGTGAATATTAAGTGTCAGAAGATTCTCTTCCTTCACTACATACCAGATTCCTCGAACAGGCACGGAATGATAGTGCTTGTAATAGTGCTTGTGACAGTGATAGTGCTTGTCATAGTGATAGTTAAAATGCTTGTGATAGTGATAGCGCTTGTAATAGTGATAGTGCTTGTGATAGTGATATTGCTTATAATAGTGAGAGTGATAGTGCTTCTGATAGTGCTTGTGATAGTTATAGTGCTTGTAATAGTCATAGTGCTTATGATTTTGCTTGTGCTTGTGATAAAGATAGTGCATGTGATAAGGAGAGTGCTTATGCTTGTGATTGTGCTTTTGCTTTTGATAGTGATAGTGCTTGTGATAGTGATAGTGCTTGTGATATTGCTTGGGATAGTGATAGTACTTGTGATAGAGCTGGTGATAGTGATAGTGCTTGCGATAGTGATAGTGATAGTGATAATGCTTGTGTTAGTGATAATAATAGTACCTAAGATAGTGACAGTGCTTATGTTAGTGATAGTGGTTGTGATAGTGATAGTGTTTGTAATAGTGCTTCTGCTGGTGCTTGTGCTTATGATAGATATAGTGCTTGTGATAGTGATAGTGCTGATAGTGATAATAATAGTGCCTAATACCAATGCTTCTTCATTTGTCCAACGATGGAGGCTTGAAGCCTCCGAAACCTCGCACTCCAAGTCTTTGAGAAGCTTATGTCAAAGAATCAATTATGGAAGGGAGGATTATTACTCTTAAACTGGGATATTCGATACATGATATTTCTTTCAAGCATGTATATACTCTAGAGTTTTCTAGGATGCCTTTTGTGAATACTAGATGTCAGGAGATTTTCTTCCTTCACTACATACCAGATTCCTCGAACAGGCACGGAATGATAGTGCTTGTAATAGTGCTTGTGATAGTGATAGTGCTTGTGATAGTGATAGTTAAAATGATTGTGATAGTGATAGCGCTTGTAATAGTGATAGTGCTTGTGATAGTGATATTGCTCATAATAGTGAGAGTGATAGTGCTTCTGATAGTGCTTGTGATAGTTATAGTGCTTGTAATAGTCATAGTGCTCATGATATTGCTTGTGCTTGTGATAAGGATAGTGCTTGTGATAAGGAGAGTGCTTATGCTTGTGCTTGTGCTTCTGCTTTTGATAGTGATAGTGCTTGTGATAGTGATAGTGCTTGTGATATTGCTTGGGATAGTGATAGTATTTGTGATAGAGCTGGTGATAGTGATTGTGCTTGTGATAGTGATAGTGATAGTGATAATGCTTGTGATAGTGATAATAAGAGTACCTAAGATAGTGATAGTGCTTATGTTAGTGATAGTGCTTGTGATAGTGATAGTGCTTGTAATAGTGCTTCTGCTGGTGCTTGTGCTTATGATAGATATAGTGCTTGTGATAGTGATAGTGCTGATAGTGATAATAATAGTGCCTAATACCAATGCTTCTTCATTTGCCCAACGATGGAGGCTTGAAGCCTACGAAACCTCGCACTCCAAGTCTTTGAGAAGCTTATGTCAAAGAATCAATTATGGAAGGGAGGATTATTACTCTTAAACTGGGATATTCGATACATGATATTTCTTTCAAGCATGTATATACTCTAGAGTTTTCTAGGATGCCTTTGGTGAATATTAAGTGTCAGGAGATTCTCTTCCTTCACTACATACCAGATTCCTCGAACAGGCACGGAATGATAGTGCTTGTAATAGTGCTTGTGACAGTGATAGTGCTTGTCATAGTGATAGTTAAAATGCTTGTGATAGTGATAGCGCTTGTAATAGTGATAGTGCTTGTGATAGTGATATTGCTTATAATAGTGAGAGTGATAGTGCTTCTGATAGTGCTTGTGATAGTTATAGTGCTTGTAATAGTCATAGTGCTTATGATATTGCTTGTGCTTGTGATAAAGATAGTGCATGTGATAAGGAGAGTGCTTATGCTTGTGCTTGTGCTTCTGCTTTTGATAGTGATAGTGCTTGTGATAGTGATAGTGCTTGTGATATTGCTTGGGATAGTGATAGTACTTGTGATAGAGCTGGTAATAGTGATAGTGCTTGCGATAGTGATAGTGATAGTGATAATGTTTGTGTTAGTGATAATAATAATACCTAAGATAGTGACAGTGCTTATGTTAGTGATAGTGCTTGTGATAGTGATAGTGTTTGTAATAGTGCTTCTGCTGGTGCTTGTGCTTATGATAGATATAGTGCTTGTGATAGTGATAGTGCTGATAGTGATAATAATAGTGCCTAATACCAATGCTTCTTCATTTGTCCAACGATGGAGGCTTGAAGCCTCCGAAACCTCGCACTCCAAGTCTTTGAGAAGCTTATGTCAAAGAATCAATTATGGAAGGGAGGATTATTACTCTTAAACTGGGATATTCGATACATGATATTTCTTTCAAGCATGTATATACTCTAGAGTTTTCTGGGATGCCTTTTGTGAATACTAGATGTCAGGAGATTTTCTTCCTTCACTACATACCAGATTCCTCGAACAGGCACGGAATGATAGTGCTTGTAATAGTGCTTGTGATAGTGATAGTGCTTGTGATAGTGATAGTTAAAATGCTTGTGATAGTGATAGCGCTTGTAATAGTGATAGTGCTTCTGATAGTGATATTGCTCATAATAGTGAGAGTGATAGTGCTTCTGATAGTGCTTGTGATAGTTATAGTGCTTGTAATAGTCATAGTGCTCATGATATTGCTTGTGCTTGTGATAAGGATAGTGCCTGTGATAAGGAGAGTGCTTATGCTTGTGCTTGTGCTTCTGCTTTGGATAGTGATAGTGCTTGTGATAGTGATAGTGCTTGTGATATTGCTTGGGATAGTGAGAGTATTTGTGATAGAGCTGGTGATAGTGATAGTGCTTGTGATAGTGATAGTGATAGTGATAATGCTTGTGATAGTGATAATAAGAGTACCTAAGATAGTGATAGTGCTTATGTTAGTGATAGTGCTTGTGATAGTGATAGTGCTTGTAATAGTGCTTCTGCTGGTGCTTGTGCTTATGATAGATATAGTGCTTGTGATAGTGATAGTGCTGATAGTGATAATAATAGTGCCTAATACCAATGCTTCTTCATTTGCCCAACGATGGAGGCTTGAAGCCTCCGAAACCTCGCACTCCAAGTCTTTGAGAAGCTTATGTCAAAGAATCAATTATGGAAGGGAGGATTATTACTCTTAAACTGGGATATTCGATACATGATATTTCTTTCAAGCATGTATATACTCTAGAGTTTTCTAGGATGCCTTTGGTGAATATTAAGTGTCAGGAGATTCTCTTCCTTCACTACATACCAGATTCCTCGAACAGGCACGGAATGATAGTGCTTGTAATAGTGCTTGTGACAGTGATAGTGCTTGTCATAGTGATAGTTAAAATGCTTGTGATAGTGATAGCGCTTGTAATAGTGATAGTGCTTGTGATAGTGAAAATACTTGTGATAGTGATACCGCTTGTAATACTGAGTGTGCTTGTGATAGTGATAGTGCTTGTAATAGTGATAGTGATATTGCTTGTGATAGTGATAGTTCTTGTAATAGTGATAATGCTTATGATATTGCTTGTGCTTGTGATAAGGATAGTGCTTGTGATAAGGATAGTGCTTGTGATAGGGATAGTGCTTATGCTTGTGCTTGTGCTTCTGCTTTGGATAGTGATAGTGCTTGTGATATTGATTGTGATAGTGATAGTAATTGTGATAGAGATGGTGATAGTGATAGTAATTGTGATAGAGATGGTGATAGTGATAGTAATAGTGCTTGTGATAGTGAGTGATAGTGATAATGCTTGTGATAGTGATAATAATAGTGCCTAAGATAGTGATAGTGCTTGTGATAGTGCTTGTGCTGGTGCTAATGCTTATGATAGATATAGTGCTTGTGATAGTGATAGTGAAAGTGCTGATAGTGATAATAATAGTGCCTAATACCAATGTTTCTTCATTTACCCAACGACGGGTCTTCAAGCCTCCGAAACTTCGAACTCCAAGTCTTCGAGATACTTATATCAAAGAATCAATTATGGAAGGGAGGATTATTACTCTTCAACTGGAATATTCGATACATGATGTTTCTTTCAAGCATATATATACTCTACAATTTTCTCGGATGCCTTTTGTGAATGCTAGATGTCAGGAGATTCTCTTCCTTCACTACATACCAGATTCCTCGAACAGGCACAGAATGATAGTACTTGTGATAGTGCTTGTGACAGTGATAGTGCTTATGATACTACTAGTGCTTGTGATAGTGATAGTGAAAATACTTGTGATCGTGATAGCACTTGTAATGGTGATAGCGCTTGTGATAGTGGTAGCGCTTGAAATAGTGATAGTGCTTGTGATAGTGATAGTGCTTGTAACAGTAATAGTGCTCATGATATTGCTTGTGCTTGTGAAAAAGATAGTGCTTGTGATAGGGATAGTGCTTATGCTTGTGCTTCTGCTTCTGCTTTTGATAGTGATAGTTCTTGTGATAGTGATAGTGCTTGTGATATTGCTTGTGATAGTGATAGTACTTGTGATACAGCTGGTGATAGTGATAGTGATAGTGCTTGTGATAGTGATAGTGATAGTGATAGTGCTTGTAATAGTGATAATGATAGTGATAATGCTTGTAATAGTGATCATTATAGTGCCTAAGATATTGATAGTGCTTGTGATAGTGATAGTGCTTATGATAGTGCTAGTGCTTTTGATAGTGCTTGTGCTGGTGTTGTGCTTATAATAGATATAGTGCTTGTGATAGTGACAGTGATAGTGTTGATAGTGAAAATAATAGTGCCCAATACCAATGCTTCTTCATTTGCCCAACGACGGGTCTTCCAGCCTCCGAAACCTCGCACTCAAAGTCTTCGAGAAACTTATGTCAAAGAATCAATTATGGAAGGGAGGATTATTACTCTTCAACTGGAATATTCGATACATGATGTTTCTTTCAAGCATGTATATACTCTAGAGTATTCTCGGATGCCTTTTGTGAATACTACATGTCAGGAGATTCTCTTCCTTCACTACATACCAGATTCCTCGAACAGGCACAGAATGATAGTGCTTGTGATAGTGCTTGTGACGGTGATAGTGTTTATGATACTGCTAGTGCTAGTGATAGTGATATTGAAAATGCTTGGAATAGTGATAGCGCTTGTAATAGTGATAGCGCTTGTGATAGTTGTAGCGCTTGAAATAGTGATAGTGCTTATGATATTGCTTGTGATAAAGATAGTGCTTGTAATAGGGATAGTGCTTATGCTTGTGCTTGTGCTTCTGCTTTTGATAGTGATAGTGCTTGTGATATTACCTGTGATAGTGATAGTAATTGTGATAGAGATGATGATAGTGATAGTGATAGTGCTTGTGATAGTAACGGTGATAATACTTGTTATAGACTAAAAAACTACTAACTTTATTTCCATTTCAATACAATGGGTATTCGTCAGCCAGGGCAAGCCCCAACCCCCCACTGTGGTGTCTAACCACAGCAGTTCCTGCCAGTAAACAGCTTAAACTCTGTCTTGGACGGGAACCGATCTTTCGGCCTCGTGAATGCGAAGCCAGCGCGTTACCACTGTACTGCCTAAGATAGTGATAGTGCTAGTGATAGTGATAGTGCTTGTAATAGTGATAGTGCTTGTGATAGTGCTTGTGATAGTGCTTGTGCTGGTCCTTGTGCTTATGATAGATATATTGCTTGTGATAGTGATAGTGCTGATAGTGATAATAATAGTGCCTAATACCAATGCTTCTTCATTTGCCCAACGACGGGTCTTCAAGCATCCGAAACTTCGCACTCCAAGTCTTCGAGAAACTTATGTCAAAGAATCAATTATGGAAGGGAGGATTATTACTCTTCAACTGGAATATTCGATACATGATGTTTCTTTCAAGCATGTATATACTCTATAGTTTTCTCGGATGCCTTTTGTGAATACTATATGTCAGGAGATTCTCTTCCTTCACTACATACCAGATTCCTAGAACAGGCTCGGAATGATAGTGCTTGTGATAGTGATTGTAACAGTGATAGTGCTTGTGATAGTGCTAGTGCCTGTGATAGTGATAATGAAAATGCTTGTGATAGTGATAGCGCTTGTAATAGTGATATTGATAGTGCTTGTGCTGGTGTTGTGCTTATGATAGATATAGTGCTTGTGATAGTGATAGTGATAGTGCTGATAGTGATAATAATAGTCCCTAATACCAATGCTTCTTCATTTGCCCAACGATGGAGGCTAGAAGCCTCCAAAACCTCGCACTCAAAGTCTTCGAGAAACTTATGTCAAAGAATCAATTATGGAAGGGAGGATTAATACTATTCAACTGGGATATTCTATACATGATGTTTCTTTCAAGCATGTATATACTCTACAGTTTTCTTGGAAGCCTTTTGTGAATACTAGATGTCAGGAGATTCTCTTCCTTCACTACATACAAGACTCCTCGAACAGGCACGGAATGATAGTGCTTGTGATAGTGCTTGTGACAGTGATAGTGCTTGTGAAAATGATAGGGCTTGTGATAGTGATAGTGAAAATGCTTGTGATAATGATAGTGCTTGTAATAGTTATAGTGATAGTGCTTGTGATTGTGATAGTGCTTGTAATAGTGATAGTGATAGTGCTTGTGATAGTGACAGTGCTTGTAATAGTGATAGTGCTTATGATATTGCTTGTGCTTGTGATAAAGATAGTGCTTGTGATAGGGATAGTGCTTATGCTTGTGCTTCTGCTTTTGAAAGTGATAGTGCTTGTGATATTACTTGTGATAGTGATAGTACTAGTGATAGAGCTGGTGATAGTGATAGTGATAGTGCTTGTGATAGTGATAATGCTTATGATAGTGATAATAATAGTGCCTAAGATAAAGATAGTGCCAAAAAGAGTGATAGTGCTTGTGATGGTGATAGTGTTTGTGATAGTGCTTATGCTGGTGCTTGTGCTTATGATAGATATAGTGCTTGTTGTAGTAATAGTGATAGTGCTGATAGCGATAATAATAGTGCCTAATACTAATGTTTCTTCATTTGCCCAACGATGGAGGCTTGAAGCCTCCGAAACCTCGCACTCCAAGTCTTCGAGAAACTTATGTCAAAGAATCAATTATGGAAGGGAGGATTATTTCTCTTGAACTGGGATATTCGATACATGATGTTGCTTTCAAGCATGTATATACTCTACAGTTTTCTCGGATGCCTTTTGTGAATACTAGATGTCAGGAGATTCTCTTCCTTCACTACATACCAGATTCCTCGAACAGGCACGAAATGATAGTGCTTGTGATAGTGCTTGTGACAGTGATAGTGCTTATGATACTGCTAGTGCTTGTGATAGTGATAGTGAAAATACTTGTGATAGTGATAGCGCTTGTAATGGTGATAGCACTTGTGATAGTGGGAGCGCTTGAAAAAGTGATAGTGCTTGTGATAGTGATAGTGCTTGTAATAGTAATAGTGCTCATGATATTGCTTGTGCTTGTGATAAAGATAGTGCTTGTGATAGGGATAGTGCTTATGCTTGTGCTTCTGCTTCTGCTTTTGATAGTGATAGTTCTTGTGATAGTGATAGTGCCTGTGATATTGCTTGTGATAGTGATAGTACTTGTGATAGAGTTGGTAATAGTGATAGTGATAGTGCTTGCGATAGTAATAACGATAGTGATAATGCTTGTGATAGTGATAATTATAGTGCCTAAGATGTTGATAGTGCTTGTGATAGTGATAGTGCTTGTGGTAGTGCTAGTGCTTGTGATAGTGCTTGTGCTGGTGTTGTGCTTATAATAGATATAGTGCTTGTGATAGTGATAGTGATAGTGCTGATAGTGATAATAATAGTGCCTAATACCAATGCTTCTTCATTTGCCCAACGACGGGTTTTCAAGCCTCCGAAACCTCGCACTCCAAGTCTTCGAGAAACTTATGTCAAAGAATCAATTATGGAAGGGAGGATTATTACTCTTCAACTGGAATATTCGATACATGATGTTTCTTTCAAGCATGTATATACTCTACAGTTTTCTCGGATGAATTTTGTGAATACTAGATGTCAGAAGATTCTCTTCCTTCATTACATACCAGATTCCTCGAAAAGGCACGGAATGATAGTGCTTGTGATAGTGCTGGTGACAATGATAGTGTTTGTGATAGTGCTAGTGCTTGTTATAGTGACAGTGAAAATGCTTGTGATAGTGCTTGTGACTGTGATAGTGCTTATGATACTGCTAGTGCTTGTGATGGTGATAGTGAAAATACTTGTGATCGTGATAGCACTTGAAATGGTGATAGTGCTTGTGATAGTGGTAGCACTTGAAATAGTGATAGTGATAATGCTTGTGATAGTGATAGTGCTTGTAATAGTAATAGTGCTCATGATATTGCTTTTGCTTGTGATAAGGATAGTGCTTGTGTGATAGGGATAGTGCTTATGCTTGTGCTTCTGCTTTTGATAGTGATAGTTCTTGTGATAGTGATAGTGCTTGTGATATTGCTTGTGATAGTGATAGTACTTGTGATAGAGCTGGTGATAGTGATAGTGCTTGTGATAGTGATAATGATAGTGATAATGCTTGTAATAGTGATAATTTTAGTGCCTAAGATATTGATAGTGTTTGTGATAGTGATAGTGCTTGTGATAGTGCTAGTGCTTGTGATAGTGCTTGTGCTGGTGTTGTGCTTATACTAGATATAGTGCTTGTGATAGTGATAGTGATAGTACTGATAGTGATAATAATTGTGCCTAATACCAATGATTCTTCATTTGCCCAACGACGGGTCTTCAAGCCTCCGAAACCTCGCACTCCAAGTCTTCGAGAAACTTATGTCAAAGAATCAATTATGGAAGGGAGGATTATTACTCTTCAACTGGAATATTCGATACATGATCTTCTTTCAAGCATGTATATACTCTACAGTTTTCTCGGATGCCTTTTGTGAATACTAGATGTCAGGAGATTCTCTTCCTTCACGACATACCAGATTCCTTGAACAGGCACAGAATGATAGTGCTTGTGATAGTGCTTGTAACAGTGATAGTGCTTGTGATAGTGCTGGTGCTTGTGATAGTGATAGTGAAAATGCTTGTGACAGCGATTGCGCTTGTAATAGTGATATTGATAGTGCTTGTGCTGGTGTTGTGCTTATGATATAGTGCTTGTGATAGTGATGGTGATAGTGCTGATAGTGATAATAATAGTCCCTAATACCAATGCTTCTTCATTTGCACAACGATGGAGGCTAGAAGCCTCCGAAACCTCGCACTCCAAGTCTTCGAGAAACTTATGTCAAAGAATCAATTATGGAAGGGAGGATTAATACTATTCAACTGGGATATTCGATACATGATGTTTCTTTCAAGCATGTATATACTCTACAGTTTTCTTGGAAGCCTTTAGTGAATATTAGACGTCAGGAGATTCTCTTCCTTCACTACATACAAGATTTCTCGAACAGGTACGGAATGATAGTGATTGTGATAGTGCTTGTGACAGTGATAGTGCTTGTGATAGTGCTAGTGCTTGTGATAGTGATAGTGAAAATGCTTGTGATAATGATAGCGCTTGTAATAGTGATAGTGATAGTGCTTGTGATAGTGATAGTGCTTGTAATAGTGATAGTGCTTATGATATTGCTTGTGCTTGTGATAATGATAGTGCTTGTGATAGGGATAGTGCTTATGCTTGTGCTTGTGTTTCTGCTTTTGAAAGTGATAGTGCTTGCGATATTGCTTGTGATAGTGATAGTACTAGTGATAGAGCTGGTGATAGTGATAGTGCTTGTGATAGTGATAGTGATAATGCTTATAATAGTGATAATAATAGTGTCTAAGATAGAGATAGTGCCAAAGAGAGTGATAGTGCTTGTGATGGTGATAGTGTTTGTGATAGTGCTTATGCTGGTGCTTGTGCTTATGATAGATATAGTGCTTGTGGTAGTAATAGTGATAGTGCTGATAGTGATAATAATAGTGCCTAATACCAATGTTTCTTCATTTGCCCAACGATGGAGGCTTGAAGCCTCCGAAACCTTGCACTCCAAGTCTTCGAGAAACTTATGTCAAAGAATCAATTATGGAAGGGTGGATTAATACTCTTAAACTGGAATATTTAATACATGATGTTTCTTTCAAGCATGAATATACTCTACAGTTTTCTCGGATGCCTTTTGTGAATATTAGATGTCAGGAGATTCTCTTCCTTCACTACATACCAGATTCCTCGAACAGGCACGAAATGATAGTGCTTGTGACAGTGATAGTGCTTGTGATAGTGCTAGTGCTTGTGATAGTGATAGTGAAAATGCTTGTGACAGTGATAGCGCTTGTAATAGTGATATTCATAGTGCTTGTGATGGTGATAGCACTTGTAGTAGTGATAATGATAGTGCTTGAGATAGTGATAGTGCTTGTAATAGTGATAGTGCTTATAATATTGCTTGTGCTTGTGACATTTATAGTGCTTGTGAGAGGGATAGTGCTTATGCTTGTGCTTCTGCTTTTGATAGTGATAGTGCTTGTGACAGTGCTTGTGATATTGCTTGTGATAGTGATAGTACTAGTGATAGAGCTGGTGATAGGGATAACGATAGTGCTTGTAATAGTGATAGTGATAGTGATAATGCTTGTGATAGTGATAATAATAGTGCCTAAGATAGTGATAGTGCTTGTGATAGTGATGTGCTTGTGATAGTGCCTTTGCTTGTGCTTGTGCTTGTGATAAACATAGTGCTTGTGATAGTGATAGTGACTGTGCTTGTGCTGGTACATGTGATAGTGACAGCAATTGTGCTTGTTCTTGTGATAGTGATAATGAGAGTGCTTGTGATAGTGATATTGCTTGTGATAGTGATACTGCTTATGCTTGTGATAGTGATAGAAATAGTCCTTGTGATAGTGATAGTGCTTGTAATAGTGATAGTGACAGTGATAGTGCTTGTGCCTGTGATAGTGATAGTGAGAGTGCTTGTTATAGCGCTTGTGATATTGCTTGTGACAGTGATAGTGATAGTGATTTTGATAATGACAATGATAGTACTTGTGATAGTGATACTGCTTGTAATAGTGATAGTGCTTGTGATAGTGATACTGCTTGTGATAATGATGTGCTTGTGATAGTGCCCTTGCTTGTGCTTGCGCTTGTGATAGACATAGTGCTTGTGATAGTGATAGTAATAATGCTTGTGCTTGTTCTTATGCAAGTGATAGTGACAGTGCTTGTGATAGCGATAGTGCTTGTGATAGTGATAGTATGGTGCTTGTGATAGTACTTGTGCTTGTGATAGTGATAGTGCTTTCGATAGTGCTTGTGATAGTGATAGTGCTTGAGATAATGATAGTAATAGTGCTTTTGATAGTGATAGTGATAGGGATAGTGCTTGTGATAGTGATAGTAATAGTGCTTGTGCTTATGCAAGTGATAGTGATAGTGCTTGTGATAGTGATAGTGCTTGTGTTAGTGCTTGTGATAGTGATAGTGATAGGATAGTGCTTGTGATAGTGCTTGTGATAGTGACTGTGATAGTGCTCGCGATAGTGTTTGTGATAGTGATAGTACTTGTGATAGTGATAGTAATAGTGCTTGTGATAGTGATAGGGATAGTGCTTGTGATAGGTCTTGTGATAGTGATAGTGATAGTGCTTGTGATATTGCTTGTGATGGAGCTTGTGATGGTGATAGTACTTGTGAATGTGCTTGTGCTTGTGACAGTGATAGTAATAGTGACTGTGATGATGATAGTGATAGTGATTGTGATAGTGCTTGTGATAGTGATAGTGTTTGTGACAGTGCTTGTGCTTGTGATAGTGCTTGTCATTGTGATAGTGCTTGTGATCGTGCTTGTGATAGTGCTTGTGATGGTGATAGTGCTTGTGAGTGTGCTCGTGCTTGTGATAGTGATCATGATAGCAATAGCGATTGTGATAATGACAGTGCTTGTGATTGTGACAGTGCTTGTGATTGTGATAGTGATAGCGCTTGCAATAGTTCTTGTGATAGTGAGTGTGCTTGTGATAGTGATTGTGCTTGTCACAGTGATAGTGCTTGTGATTGTGTTTGTGATAGTGATAGTGCTTGTGATAGTGATAGTTCTTGTGTTAGTGCTTGTGGCAGTGAAAGTGCTTGTGATAGTGCTTGTGATTGTAATAGTAGTTGTGATACTGATAGTGCTTGTGATATTGCTTGTGATAGTGATAGTTATAGCGATAGTGCTTGTAACAGTGATAGTGTTATTGCTTGTGATAGTGCTTGTGATAGTGCTTGTGCTTGTGATAGTGATAGTGCTTCTGCTTGTGATAGTGATAGTGATTTTGATTATGACTGTGAGTGATAGCGTTAGGGATTGTTTTTTTATTGTGATAGCAATTGTGATAGTGATAGTGATAGTGCTTGTGATTGTGCTTAAGATAGTGCTTGTGATAGTGATGGTGCTTGTGATAGTGATAGTGCTTGTGAGTGATAATGATTGTGCTTGTGAGAGTGCAATTTAGAGTGATTGTGATAGTGATAGTAATAGTTATAGTGATTGTGATAGTGATGGTGATTATGATAGTGATAGTGATTGTGATAGTGATAGTGATTATAATAGTGACAGTGATAGTGCTTGTGAGTTGTGATAGTGATAGTGCTTGGGATAGTGCTCGTGATAGTGAAAGTGAGACTGCTTGTGATAGTAAGTGTTTGTGATAGTGATAGTGCTTGTGATAGTGCTAGTGCTTGTGAGTGCTTGTGATAGTGATAGTGATTGATTGCAATAGTGATAGTGCTTGTGCTTGTGATATAGATAATGATTGTGATTATTATCGTGATAGTGATAGTGATTGTTTGTAATAGTGATAGTGCATGATAGTGCTAGTGCTAGTGATATTAACTGCAATTGTGATTATGATAATGATAGTGATTGTGATAATAATAATAGTGATATATATATATATATATATATATATATATATATATATATATATATATATATATATATATATATATATATATATATATATATATATATATATATATATATATATATATATATATATATATATATATATATATATATATATATATATATATATATATATATATATATTTATATTTATATATATATATATTTTTTTTTTCTTTTTTTTTTTCTTTTTTTTTTTAAAGGAAATATACAAAAAATTATGGAAATTGTGTAACTCTTGCTCCCCACTCCAAACTGAATTGGTCGCCATCGCCACAGCCCTCAACTACATCACTCTCCAAGAAATAGACCACGCCCTCATTAGCATAGACTGCAAGTGTCTTTTACAGGCCATTCAGAAGACGCTCTTCAGAGACAGTGTGAGAACCATCAGTAAGATACTTCACCTTCACCACAGAGCCATCAACATTGGCAAAATCTTCACCTTCCCTTGGATCCCCAACCATGCAAGAATCAATGGAAACAAAGAAGCTGGCCCTGTAGACAAACAACCTCCCACCAGGCAGAAATTCAAATATCCCTGCCTCCCAGCACCATTTAAATGAATACCATAGTCACCAAAGAAATAAATTGACCAACGTCTAGCAATACACATACAGTGCATGGACGCCGGATCAACCTCCACTTCCTGGTACAAAACAGTCACCAAGCTCCAGCACATAACCATCTCAAAGAACCCCCACAGAAACACAGCTATCATCATCTACAGACTGAGACTTGGATACAAGTACACCTGGCAAATGAGAGAAAGCATCATCAAAGAGTGCACCTTCTGTCAGGAAGCAATGCAGTAACCTATCCTCCATTTCAACCTTGAATATGAAGCTTGCGCAGAAATCAGATGAAGACTAAGGCCCACACAACTCCTAACAATGACCCAAATACCCCTCAAGCAGAAAGCATCATACTAAGAGCAGCTATGAATCATATGAACAGCCTGCAAAGGAAAGAGAATAAGAGGTTAAGTGCAAATTACAGAGCTCAAGTCTCAACAGCATAATTCCAACATGTTGTTGTGGTTTTGTTAAGGATACCTTTTTCATGTTACCATATTAAAAGCACCTTCTGTTGTTTAGCATATATACAGTGATCCCTCACTATATCGCTGTTCACCTTTTGCGAATTCAGTGCATCGAGGTTTTTTTGGCAAGCTTTTTTTTTCTGGGTATATGCGAGAATCCACGATATGTGGAAATATTAAAATTTTCAGTATTATCATTATTTTATTGAAAAAAAAATCATTATTTTATTGATAAAAAAAGTATTTCTCAGCCTAAGAATAATAAAACAGTAAAATATAGTAAAAAAACATAAATTTAAACATGTAACTCTGCACCATAGAAAATACAATACCGGTATTGACGTTTCAAAAAACACAAAGGGTCGCACCTACATGAGACAGTACATATTAAAATTTCCAGTATTTTCATTATTTTATTGATTAAAAGATAGTATTTCCTACCCTAAAAATAATAAAATAGTAAAATATAGTAAAACCGAAAAACAAATTTAAACATGTAACTCACAGTATTGCGCCATGTAAAATACGATACCGGTATCGGCATTTCGGAAAACGAAAAGGGTCGCACCTAAGTGACATAGTATATATTAAAATTTCCATTATTTTCATTATTTTATTGATATAAAAAAGTATTTCCTAGCCTAAGAATAATAAAACAGTAAAAAAATAGTAAAAAACAAATTTAAGCATGTCAGTCACAGTATTGCACCATGAAAAATACTGTATGATAGCATATTGGCGTCTTGGAAAACGCAAAGGGTCACACCCAAGTGAGATAGTACATGAGATGCTATTGGCTGATGGGTGGGAGACGACGAATTACAGAATTGTTTTTCTATATATTCTGTATCATGGGGTCTGATTGGTTTTTTTATTGAAGTTTCATTCTCCCAGCATCTTCCATTGTCTCGCCTCACCCGTTCAGTCTACTTACGTGTGCGCCGTTCGCGTTGTGCTTCTTAATATGTTGTGCTTGTGATTTTGTGGAGCTTTTGTATATCAACCTCTGCAATGTCTCCCAAGCGTCTTTCATCTTCTAAGACTTCTGGTAGTAAGCCTATGCGACAAAGGAAGATGTTGACCATAACAGAAAAGGTAAAACTGTTAAATATGCTGAAGGAAGAAAGAAGGTTCGCGGATGTCGGCCACTATTTTCGGCATCAACGAATCTACTGTTTGATACATCAAAAAGGATGAGGCAAATATCAGGCAGACAGCGACTATTACTTTTAGTAAAACAGCAAAGAGGGTTGTAACATCCCGCAATAAGATAATAGTGCATATGGAATCTGCTTTGGCCCTGTGGATTGCTGATTGCAGGAAGAAGAACATCAGCTTAGACACCAGTATCATACAAACAAAGGCGAAGAAGCTGTATGAGACATTCGCTGCAAATGAACCCGATGACGACAGTGACAACCATGAGAAGGAGGAGAAAGAAGATATCGATGACCCACAACCAGGACCCTCCAGCGAATCTCCACCGAGGAAACGATTGTTCGTTGCAAGCAAGGGATGCTTCGCCAAGTTTCAAAAACGCTATGGCTTAAAGAGCGTTTTGGTGCATGGTGAAGCTGCCTCTGCAGATAAAGCTGCAGCTGAAGAATATGTAAAGAACATCTTCAAGAAAATCATCGAGGAAGGCAAATATGCTCCTGAGCAAGTACTTAACATAGATGAGACTGGGTTATTTTGGAAAAGAATGTCGTCTCACACTTTTCTCTTCAAGGAAGAAGCTAAAGCCCCGGGATTTAAAGTGCACAAAGACTGCGTTACCCTCGTCATGTGCAGTAATGCTGCGGGCTTCATCTTAAAGCCCGGGCTTATCTACAAGTCTAAGAACCCTAACGCTTTAAAGGACAAAAACAAGAATCTGCTGCC